>CAUJNA010000167.1:0-55000 GCA_963377175.1 Effrenium voratum
GGCCTCATGGAGGCTCACCTCGCATCTCTCCCCTACACTCCGCCGACTCGCCGTTTGTCACAGGTTGCCAGCCTCGGCAAGCTGAGCTTTCGCCAGCTTGTGCTCCTGTCGCGTGGAGTGCCGGGAGTGCAGGAGGCCTTGGCTGCGCTGCCACGTGAAGCTTGATATCTCAGACCGCAGTTTGAATTGCACCACACTGTCAAAGTAGAGTTGATTACGGCTTGTGGAGCTTGTAGCGCACATGGTTGTTAGTGCTTCATTTGGCTTCAATGGTCATTAGGCAAAACAAGTTTTGCTGCAAGTGGACAACAAGCTGTGAAGCAACTACCAATCTGCGGCAACTGCGGTAGCACAGAATCGCTTTGACGCAGAGTTGGTTGGTGATGGACTTTTTTCTAGCCACAAGAGCCTGACATCATTGTGCGCAACACATGTGTCACTTCCAACAGCAACCGAGCACTCTGCTTGACAGTGTTGAAATAGAACTTGCGATCAGACAGCGCCCAATGACTTGGTTGGGAGATGTGGCACGCTTGAGGCGGTTGAGGGTATAGAGAGCAAGTCATGTCCACCCTGCAGATGCGTTGATGGCTAACAGGGTCCGCGACACCTGGCACCTGGCGCTGCTTTACCAAGAAAATATGGAATTAACATTTGTTGACCTAATCACTCAGTTGGTCTGTTTCAAGCAAACTGCCTGCTTACTGTTGCCAAAGTCGCCGTTTGCGAGTCCGTGACCCTGTGAGTGCTCGCAATACCCTGCGTGCAGTCTCGAAGCGGCAAAGACACCCCACCCCACCAAACAATGTCTGGACCGGCGCGTGCTTTCCCCCGGGCATTTGTATAATGTTCCCTTTGTAGGTACAGGGGCAACAACGGAAATATATCTGGGTGAATTGTAACGACCTCACACGACCTCATCCCAAAAGGTGGTTTATGTGGGGAATATCCCTCCAACCACCTTATTTCAGGCTGGTGCAATATTACAATTCACCCGGATATATGGAGGGCGGCCAAGTGGTCCAGCAAAATTGGACATGGAGGGGGGTCGCGGTTTCCCAATTGGCGGTGGGAATTGCAGGCTGAATCCAAGCGGGCCTGGAGTAAACGACACTGAGCACTGACTACCTGATGTCCAATTTCATTCCAAAGGCTTGTTTGAGCCTTGCAACATACGCCTCTTTGTGCATAGTTGCAGAGGATCGATCAACACTTTGTGTAGAAGCCCCTGCCCTGAAAGTGTTGTATTATTACTGAAAAGTTGCGTTTTTTGAACTCAAGCTTTGTGTATAACTCTCGTAGTGCACATTTGCGACAGCCTTGCGTTTTCCTTGTGGTCCGGTTCGACGTGTTGAGATACACGATTTGTATTCTTGACCAAAGCCTCATGCGGGTTCCAATCATTGATTACCGTCCATCTTGTGTGAGCCGCTGCTGTTGAATACTTTAGTACACTGTGATTTCGCGAAACGTTGATTTGGCAGAACCAGCGGACTGTGTCACTACATTCAGGCCCAGCGGAGAGAACTCGATGCGGCCGTGCTTGCACTTGAGTTTGAAGGGTCTGAAATATGATTGGACATTTGTCGGTGGGCATTGTTTACATTTGGTTTGGAGGAATCCACATCCACATGTGATTCTTAGCCTCGTCACATCACTTCTTAAGTGTAATCACCCTGTGCCCACCCTGTGCCCACGGCTTTTTGCAGTCGCAATCTGCGCATGCCATAGAGGAGAGAGTTGGACAGAGCCCTGGAGAGAATGTCGATGCCCTGAGCGGCCTCGCATCTCTCCCCTACACTCTGCCGACTCGCTGTCTGGCACAGGTAGCCAGCCTCGGCAAGCTGAGCTTTCGCCAGCTTGTGCTCCTGTCGCGTGGAGTGCCGGGAGTGCAGGAGGCCTTGGCTGCGCTGCCACGTGAAGCTTGATATCTCAGACCGCAGTTTGAATTGCACCACACTGTCAAAGTAGAGTTGATTACGGCTTGTGGAGCTTGTAGCGCACATGGTTGTTAGTGCTTCATTTGGCTTCAATGGTCATTAGGCAAAACAAGTTTTGCTGCAAGTGGACAACGAGCTGTGAAGCAACTACCAATCTGCGGCAACTGCGGTAGCACAGAATCGCTTTGACGCAGAGTTGGTTGTCGATGGACTTTTTTCTAGCCACAAGAGCCTGACATCATTGTGCGCAACACATGTGTCACTTCCAACAGCAACCGAGCACTCTGCTTGACAGTGTTGAAATAGAACTTGCGATCAGACAGCGCCCAATGACTTGGTTGGGAGATGTGGCACGCTTGAGGCGGTTGAGGGTATAGAGAGCAAGTCATGTCCACCCTGCAGATGTGTTGATGGCTAACAGGGTCCGCGACACCTGGCACCTGGCGCTGGTTTACCAAGAAAATATGGAATTAACATTAGTTGACCTAATCACTCAGTTGGTCTGTTTCAAGCAAACTGCCTGCTTACTGTTGCCAAAGTCGCCGTTTGCGAGTCCGTGACCCTGTGAGTGCTCGCAATACCCTGCGTGCAGTCTCGAAGCGGCAAACAATGTCTGGACCGGCGCGTGCTTTCGCCCGAGCATTTGTATATTCGAGGAAAAAAACAACAACGGAGGGCGGCCAAGAGGTCCTGCCCGACTTTGGGTCTGGTGCCACGCCCGTGAGCAGAATTGGACATGGAGTGGGGTCGCCGTTTTCCCAATTGGCGGTGGGAATTGCAGGCTGAATCCAAGCGGGCCTGGAGTAAACGACACTGAGCACTGACTACCTGATGTCCAATTTCATTCCAAAGGCTTGTTTGAGCCTTGCAACATACGCCTCTTTGTGCATAGTTGCAGAGGACCGATCAACACTTTGTGTTTAAGCACCTGCCCTGAAAGTGTTGTATTATTACTGAAAAGTTGCGTTTTTTGAACTCAAGCTTTGTGTATAACTCTCGTAGTTCACATTTGCGACAGCCTTGCGTTTTCCTTGTGGTCCGGTTCGACGTGTTGATATACACGATTTGTAATCTTGACCAAAGCCTCATGCGGGTTCCAATCATTGATTACCGTCCATCTTGTGTGAGCCGCTGCTGTTGAATACTTTAGTACACTGTGATTTCGCGAAACGTTGATTTGGCAGAACCAGCGGACTGTGTCACTACATTCAGGCCCAGCGGAGAGAACTCGATGCGGCCGTGCTTGCACTTGAGTTTGAAGGGTCTGAAATATGATTGGACATTTGTCGGTGGGCATTGTTTACATTTGGTTTGGAGGAATCCACATCCACATGTGATTCTTAGCCTCGTCACATCACTTCTTAAGTGTAATCACCCTGTGCCCACCCTGTGCCCACGGCTTTTTGCAGTCGCAATCTGCGCATGCCATAGAGCCGTATGGGGCCATAGAGGCGAGAGTTGGACAGAGCCCCGAAAATTGTTCGATGCCCTGAGCGGCTGTGCCCAAAACGTCCACACAAAATGTGTTTTGTGCATTTTGAAACGCGGAAAAGAGTGGGGATTCCTTTTTATATGAAATTCTCCGATGCAGCCAGTCAGGTAATATTCATTCATTTGCTCTAGCTCTTCAAACGGACCCTCTTAAAGGAAAGGCGCGCTTTGAATATGACTCTTCCCACACATTGAAAGACTGTAATAACTAAGACATGGCAAAGTGTGTGTGTGTGTGTGCGTGGGTGGGTGTGTGTGTGTGTGCGTGTGTGTCTCAGTGTTTGTGTCTGCCTGTGTCTCTGTGTGTCTCCGTGTGTCTCTGTGTGTCTCTGTGTGTCTCTGTGTGTCTCTGTGTGTCTCTGTGCGTCTCTGTGTGTCTCTGTATGTCTCTGTTTGTGTGTGTGTCTTTGTGTGTGTGTGTGTGTCTCCTTCTGTGTGTGTCTCTGTCTGTGTGTGTGTGTGTCTGCGTTCGTCGCTGTGTGTCTCTGCGTATGTGTCTCTGTGTGTTTGTGGGTCTGTCTCTGTGTGTGTGCCTGTCACTGTCTGTGTGTGTGTGTGTGTCTGCGTGTGTCTCTGTGTGTTTGTGCGTGTGTGTGTGTGTCTCTGTGAGTGCATGGGTCTGTGCGTGTGTGCGTGTCTGTCTCTGTGCCTGTCTGTGTGTTTGTGGGTCTGCCTGTGTGTGTGCGTGTTGCTTTGCGTGTGTGTCTCTGTGTTTGTGTCTGTGTGTGTGTGTATGTCTTCGTGTGTGTGTGTGTGTGCGTGTGTTTTTGTATGGGTGTGTCTTTCTGTGTGTGTGTGTGTGTCTGTGCGTGTCTGTGCGTGTGTTTCTGTGCGTTTTGAGGATTGTTTGGATGGGCAAAGGGAAGCCAGAAGGAACTTAATCATTTAGGGGGTCTCTATTTTGCTGCACATGCGAGTAGTGAATCGCTTCGAGGCTTTGAAACTCCCTCGCGAGCTGCGTGATAGGTCTGTCCAGTCGTGCAAACCCATGGGCGTGCGTTGAAACTTGTGGGGATGCATGGAACTCCCAAGAGAGGATCCTTCCTCGGGGTCCAGGGATACTTCCCTGTTTGGTGTGGCTAAAATCTGCAGAGCTAGGGTTGTGGAGATTCTAGTATTTTTCCATTCACCAAGGTGCCAAGGTGCATTTTTGGAACCATCTTTTGAGCCACAGCCATCCAGGTTTTCTAGAACCCTCCTCGCTGTGTACATGTTGACGGTCCCTTGATCTTCATCAAGCGAAGATTTGAGGGAGCTCGGATCCAGTGAATTCGAGCGGAGAGCCTCGGATGCTTCGGCTTCAACATCGAACCTCACTGGTGTTCCAGTGATCCGCAGTTGGTGGAATGTTGCGGCCGCACCTGAACTGGATCATATATATATATATTTGGTAGTCAAAAGGAGCAAACATGAGACAGTCAGCGGGTCATGGTACATTTGGGGTGTTGTGTAACGCCCCGTTTTGTGGATTGCGAGCCTACGTGTCTCTTGTCCAACAAGCAGAGGATTGTGAGGGTCCTGTGAATATTTGCAACAGAGCCATATGTCGTCCACTTCCCGTACTGGATTTATCCTGTACTTTGAAGGTTGCAACATTCTGAGTGAATCATGACCAGGTTAAGTGAACATGGTCACTGACATATCCTTGCAGAGACATCTCTCTCTCTCTCTCTCATGCCAGCACCTTGGATTCACATAATTTGTTAGCTGTTAGCAGCATTCGGACAAGTGCTCTTGAGCACCCCATTCCCAGACACACTTACATTCGTTGACAAATTGTCAAATTGTTGATGTTCCATCCATGGGCTTTGTGCGCATTTGTGACCAGGTTCTGACGTTCGTCGGTTTCAGATCTGCTTCTTTGCCGCTGTGTTGTTGCCCCGCGAAGCAGATTCACAATTGAAAGCTGATCGGATAGCGCCGCAACACTACCGTTTTTGATGGCCAGATTCAGCCGCTGCATGGCTGTGAAAGCACGTGGCAGCGTTGAGGGCTGGCAGGTGGAACAAAACAGATGCAGCATTGCTGGCCTGGTATCTTGGTTCCAAGAATTGAGTTGGCGAAGAGAGGGCGGTTTTGTGTTGGATGTCACCTTGATTCCAATTTGCCAACACTAGCTCCCGGAAATTCAAGTGAATCTTTGCCCCCGCAGTCCTGGTAGTTTATTCCCCCGTCGACGGGATCGGATCCATTTGCCGATAGGAATACTTGTCCATTGTCACGTGAGGCGCCTTTCTCTTGAATGTTGGCCTCTTTGGGTGGTATTTTGGCAGTCGAACTTCTTGCCTGGCAAGGACAACGAGGAATCGTTTTCAGCCCAGCATGGTTGCATTTGCAAACTGCGGCTGCAGGTTGGATGCACGAAATATTTGTTTGCTGCGAGTAGTTGTTTGGTATCCATTGCTCTTCATTGATTGCCCTCGTTATGCTTGCTTGTATTTGGAATCTCTGGCTTGGGTACCGACTCACAGTGTACGCCGGACAGCCATTTTGCGCCGACAGTCATTGCCAGCCAGGATGACACAGAAGCCATCGGCGCACTCCTTGGTCCACGCCAACCCTGACGAGGCGGTGTCGCCAAGTGGGCTGATGCTGTTCAGTGGTACTTACCCCGCTGCTTCTAGGGATCCCAGGGAATCTTGGAGATCTCCCATAAGGACGATGGGATGAACAGAATGGGGCATCTTTTTTTGTGGACAAAAGTGTGGACAAAAGTGAATCGGTCGGGGCCTTCCCGAAACGGTGTCAGCCTATCCCAGTTGTTTGCCCCCGGTGTCACAGAGCAAAGAGTCAAGGAGCGCGGTGGTCCGCTTTGAGCAAAGTTGTGTTGACCATGCTCCAATCGGTTAAAGTCGTCGAGGCAGTAGGCGTTGCTCACTGGGGCCAGGGTTTGGACTTGTCGATTCCTGTTTCCACTCTTAAGACTCGGAAAAGGAGGCTTGTGCCACAATATCGCTTACATAAACAATTTATGTTTGCCAAACATGCTCAAATCATTCATTGCCAATTGCTAACTCAGCAGAGTCTATTGTGGCAGTATATAGTGAAGGGGCGTAAGCAGAGTGGACATAACAGGGCCCAAAACAGGCAAATGACAAGACCACCCGGAGGCGAGCAAGGCCAACGCTGCTGGTCGTCATGTCATTTTTGGGCACGTAGGTTCTAGGTTCGACGAGACCCTGCCAGCTGCGTGGCTGTTCCCCTTTTTCCAGCCCACACGAAAGCGAGCATGTGGATTTAGGACTAGATGTAGTTATATATCAAAACTGTGGACTCTTTTTCTACCCGTGCCGACCTGAGCGCTCTTTTACCGGATATCCCGAAAAGGGTCCCTACTTTGGGGGGTTGTCCTATGATGTCCTATGCAGACCGCGCGAAGGAACTTTGAAGCCAAAGCTGCAACACTGCTGGGTGTAGGGACTGCGTCGTGCCGAGTATAGGCAGCGTCCAGAAACAAACTACTTAAATGGGCGTCTTTGGAGCTAGAGTACCCAAGTGGCAGGTCACAGCTTTTATTGTTTTGCAATTCTGCGGTGTTAAGTGGTTGAACCAGCGCAGTGGTTGAACCAGCGCGAGATGCTCCCATGCAGATTCGCATAGATGGCAAAGCAGATGTTCTACGGGAGATTCTTTTGAGCATGATGGGTGTTTGGCTTCCATGTTAGTAACACACCATTGTTGGTATTTACAGGAGAATCGTCATTCCACGACTTCTTAGGTGGTGCAGGATTTCGTCCATGCACGGTATGGTGAATTTTGTCAGTTGGTGGACATGAATCCCCACTGAATTCGGATTTCCACCAAAGCATCCCTAATTCTAGGGGTTGATTCCCCATTCTTTTCAGAAGGATCCCTGTAAAGAATGGAAATGGAAGGTACCCCTAGACTAATCACAAAGTCATACCTTGCCAGAGCTGTTCACCAGCCAGGGGATGTTCCGAGTCAGTGGCTCAGGATCAGAAGCACGGGTGGACTCTGATCGTCAACGCCTTGGAGCGCTTCAACAAGGTCCGGAGTGCTGTTTGCCCGGGGGGACGGGGTCCTCAGGGTTTTCACCAGGAGTCCGCGGCTGTGAGCATAGGGACAAAATAATTGCTACAAACCGGCAATATGGGTGTGTCTCTAAAAATGGCTGCAGCCTTCAAATTCATGTTTTGTTCCGTTTGGTTTTCCTCTGAACACCATAAACGGGTACCCTCAAAGCGCACATACCCAGCGCTCCTTTTGGTGATTGTCCCCATTGATCATGGCACAGGATTGCACGGTTCGACACTCAGGGTGTTGACCTCCTTGCAGTCGGGGGATCGCAGCCTTCGGGGTGAAGAGCATGTTGTTGTGTGGCTCGCATGCTTGTGCATACAGGTGCGAAAGTTCACTTGATTTTTGGACACTATTTTTTGAGCGTGCTCTTGAAGTGTTGGAGAAGATGACTCAGCAGCCCCTTGGGCCTGGACACACACGGAAAAAACATAGGGTCCGTAGTTGGTTGGTTTGTTTTTTTGGCTGGACAACTCGAGGTTTGTTGCACTGTTCACATCCGAAATTAAGGTATGCAGTTTAAGTTTTGTCGTTTGTTAGGCAACTTAGACAACTCGAGGAGAACCAAGAGAAACTCAAGGAAAGCACAATTGATTGCAAGCTTTAGTGCAAGGTATTAATTTTGAAAGGATATTAGTTCAATCATAACTACATGATTGATATTGAAGGGGACAAGTTTTCTATGTAGGGTTTCAATTACAGGTTGGTTTGAATTTCACTATAGCATATTAAAAGAAGTTCAGTAACATTTTAATGTTGTTGTTTTTTAATCAAAATTCAGTTCAAAGAGAATATAGACAGGAAACTTCTACTTTTCATGATACGGATAGGTATAAAGACCCAATACGCTACTTGTATTTTGGCTCAAAGAAAAGGTGCGCTCCGCAGTGCACCCGAGCCTAAGTAATCGAGTTTTCATGGTAGCAAGTGAGCCTGATCTACCTGAGCGAGCAGGTCGGCGGTCTATTTGGACCGGAAAGATCGGGGACAAGGGCACGGGCAAGAACAAGGGCAAGAAGGGCAAGGGCAAGAAGGGCAAGGACAAGGGCAAGAAGTGCAGGAAAGGCCCACCGGAGCCTCCGTGGAGGAGGTCCAGGAGCGGCAAAGGAAAAGCCGCTGGAGCGGGCGCTGATCCCGCGGCCCCTGAGCCAGAGGAGCCACAGGAGCCAGAGGAACCAGAGGAGCCGAAAGAGCCCGAAGAACCAGAGCCTGTCCTGACGGTGGATGAGCCCAAAAGAGGAGGCTCAACCGGCGAGTAGCCGGGGGTTGGACGTAAGTCTGGAAAGGGCTGAGGACTGGGGACCCTGGTAGTCGGCACGCAGGATCGTGCCTCGGGAGCCAAGCTACCCGCCACCGCAAAGGCCCCAGCGCAAGGAGCCTTCCAAGAAAGGAGAAAAGGTGCCCAGACAGGTTGAGATTGAGGTCCAGCAGCTCAATAAGAGGAGGAGCGGCACATCCCCAGGAGAGAGGCCCTCCAGGCGCTCAGCCGTGCCAAAGATTTGGCAGAGCCCGCCGCCGAAGGCCAACGTGCCGGCGGTACAGCCGAAGGAGCCCTCCAAGCCAAAGGCAAGTAAGCCTAAGGAGGAGCCCAAGGAGGAGACCCGAGTGATTTTGAAGGAGGCCCCGGCGGCGCAGAAGGTGGTGTTGGTCCCGAAGCCAAAGCGTCCACCGAAGAAGCCACCACCACCACCGCCATCTCCAACTCTGAGTGAGGCCAGCGTGCATTTTCACGATCGGGCTGAGCCTGACTCGGGATCTTACTCGTACTATACAGAGGAAGAAGTGTCCGAAGCGGACTAACCTCCCGGTGCGTGGCACTGGACATTGGGAATGGAGGAACAAGTCAGAGAGTTGCAGGCAGCCCTAGAGAGGTTGGCGCAAGAGAATCAGGTTCTTAGACAGGGCCAGGCTAGTATGGTTACACTGGCCGAAAGTGTAGGAAGGCTGGCCAATAACATGCAAAGAGGAGATCGGAAACTTTTGATAGACACCAAAGGCATTGGCAGGCCTGAGGTCTTCCCAAACGAACATGGCCGAGTTTCCAACAGATCCTTGAATGGGTTGTTGATCAGGGTGGGGAAGTGACGGTAGAAAAGGTAGAGGCAGAGCATGGAGGTGAGCTTGGCATGGGGGGACTTGATGACAAGGGAGACCAGTTGTACCGCTTGCTGTCGTCCCTCACCACTCACGAATCCGAGGACTTGGTCATCAACACTAAGAACGGGTTTGAAGCATGGCGACTGAGCCGGAGATGGGATCCCCTTACGTCTTGCGGGCCATACCAAACCCCGAACGTGTTAAAACTTGGGATTCAGTGAGACCGGCCATAGAGCAGTTGGATGACCTCATGCGCAGATACGAAGCCCGAAGAAATGAGCAAGGGAACAGGGAAACCCTCTCAGCATCAAGTGCACTTCCTTGGAGTTGCTCGTTCCCGCAGACATAGAGCGACACCTGATCCTGAACAAAAGCAGATTGACCACTTACCAAGACATGAGGAGCTCATCGAGACGGTTGTTGGAGCCAAGAACCGGGTCCGGTTCGGCATCGGGTTCCGGACAAGGCCCAGCTCCTATGGACGTCGACGCCCTCTCGAAGGTGCTCAACTCTCTGGTCAAAGGAGGCTCGAAAGGAGGCAGAGGCAAGGGAAACGATAAAGGCGGAGGCAAAGGCAAAGGGAAACGTTGCCCGTGTATCAAGAGAAAGGAGTTTACAACTTCTATTTGGAATCGAATTCGGGTTTTGGACGGCAGTCCAAGGGGACGTAAGTCCGGCCAAGACACTTGCAGCGGCAGACGATGCCGCAGGTGCCGGACAAGGAGAGAACCCGGAGGCACCAGCGGGCCGACCCGCAGATGTGCCCGAGGGAGATGAGATGGATGAGAGCGGCGAGATCGCGCCGCCAGCGCTTGTGAGAGCGCCAGAGGGCCCTTCGAGGGCCGAGGTTGCGGAGCACGAGGCAACAGGTCACGCAGTATCGCAACTGGTGTCGGCATTGTCTTGCCGGCAGAGGATTGGGTAAACAGCATCGCTCACGACCCGATGAGGGCAAGGCCAGCGACGAGCTCGCGACAATCTCGTGCGATTATACATGGATGACGCGAGATGGAAAAGAGGATGGGAAGACTAAGCCTATAGCCTGGTGATCCGAGACAGCCGGACACTGGCCGTTGCGGCCACCTTCGTGGACGCAAAAGGACCGACGCCATATGCGGTTAAATTCATGGCAAACTTTATAAAGCATCTTGGTTACCGTCGTGCAGTCTTCAAGAGTGTGATGGTGAGCATTCGATCGCTGCCCTGAAGGAGCAGGCGGCCAAGGAAGCAGGTGTGGAGAATGTTCCACAATGGCGCAATCGAGAATTTGTGCCGAGAAATCAAGAGGCAGGTACGAGTCCTGCGATCCTCACTTGAGGAGAAGTTGGGTCGAATTCTCAAGGAAGATGACTCGGTGTTGTCTTGGTTTCCAAGACACTCAGCAGACCTGATTTGCAGGTACAAGAGGGGTGTCGATGGGAAGACACCAGAGCAGAGGCGTAGCGGCAAGCAATGGAGAAAGCCAGCTATTGCCGTTCCTTTACTATCGTGAGGTAGGTGAGGGCGCTAGGCCGTTGAAGGAAGGCTGTTATATAGGTCACCACGGGAGAACCGGCACTTTGCTGGTTGTGACACCAGAAGGAGTGAAGCGAGGTACAGGAGTTTGTTGTCTTGCAGAGGATGAGCAGTGGAACTTTCAGGGATGGGAGAGCCTGAAAGGCTACCCCTGAGAGGTCTCGGTGAAAAAGGTGAGGAACACCAAGCCAGAGGGCGCCTGGGACTCCAGCCCAAGGAGTCGAAGATCTACTGGTCAGTGAGGACTGGGTTGAGGTACCGCCTCAGATCGTGCCAGTCATTGCACCACCGCAGCAGCGGCGGATCTACATCCGGAAGGTCGATGTGGACAAGCACAAACCTACAGATGGATGCCCAGGCCGTACATGTGTGTTGCTGGGAGAACCCACGCAGCTTCCGCACACGGAGGCATGCAGAGCCCGATTTGTTGGGATCATGATGGACGATGAACAAGGACGACGTCGGGTAGAAGAACACAAGAGGAAACGAGAGGAGACAGTAGTGGAGAGAGACTGAGGCCGGAGCAGGAGCAGGTCATGCTCCTGGACAGGTGATGGAGTATGAAGAGGACCCAGTGAAAAGGGCAGAGCTAAAGAGAGCTGCAGCTGAACCTTCAGCATCCAGCAGCCCGAAGAGCAAGGCTAAGCCGACTACACAGGTCAAGAGGCCAGGCGCGCATCGACCCAAGCTGAAGATGCAGCTGAAGCAGGGAGAGAAGAAAGAGCCGGAAGTATTGGAAGAACTCAGGACTGGACTGAGGATGTGTGCACAGTCCGAGGCCCAATGTGTAGATGGACCAATCGTCCAGGACTAGCACAAACAAGATACCGGGGTCTTGGCATAGGCATATCCACCTGATCGGAGGACTCGCGAGGCCGGCAGCTAGATATCCGCCAGCACTAGTGCGAGGGACTACCTGGTCGAGAACGGACAATTGCGGTCCAGTTTTTGAGGAATGCTCTGTGACGCCGGAGGACGCCGCGCAGTACTGGGACGATGTGAATGGTGGCTTTTTACCACCAGATCGTGTCAGGGGGAGGCACGCCAACTGGAGCTGGCATATCTTAAGAAGTTTATGAGAAGGTGCCCCTCAAGAGTGTCTTCGAGATACCAATGGGAGAGGCCCAATATCCACTCAAGAGCCCGTTTCTATGGTGTGCCAAAGAGGCGCATACACATAGAGTTGCCAGAGGAGGACTGAACTCCTGGAATGGTAGGTCGACTAACCAAGTCGATGTACGGAACTCAGGATGCCCCGAACATATGGCAGCAGCATGACACACAGCTGTTGGTCAAAGCGGGATACATCAGGGGAAAGTTGAATGGTTCAGTGTTCTATCATATCCCATAGTCCGATCTTGAGAGACCGTCCTTACTGAGATACACTCTGTGGCCCAAAGGCTACACAAGAGCCTCATCGCCTCCAAGGGTGGCGTTGACGAAAACAGCATGTTCTGAGAAATTCTCTGGGTTGGTGGGATCTCCTTTGTTGGTATCTATCCAACGCTGGAGGTGGGAGTGCTTGTGCATGGAGATGATTTCATGGCGTTGGGAGATGCAGAAGCGTTGAAGCTGAAATGGCTCGGAACGATTGGAGATGAGGATCGAGATAGCAAGGACATTCACTTTCTCAACAGACTCATTCGTTGTGAGCAACATCAAGGTGCAAGCGCGATCCTGATCGAGCCAGATCGACAACATGTTGATCTACTGCTGCAGCAGCTTGGCATGCAGAACGCAAAAGGGAGCAGAGACACCGGACGTGAAGAAGTCCGTGGAGTTGCAGACGCAGGAAGCCAGAAGCCCAGCTTTACCAAAAGACCAGGCTTCGCTGTATCGATCTTGTGTGATGAGGGCCGCATACTTGTCTCAGGACAGGTTGAACATCAGTCATGCTGTGAAGAATCTTGCGAGAAAGATGGTCTCGCCTACAGAGGCATCCTTGCAGGATCTGAAGCGACTGTGTCGCTACCTCATCCGGAAACCGGACGTGTGTCAGGTATTTGCCAGACAGGCAAGGCCGAACAAGCTCCGGATCCAAGTGGGCTCTGATCATGCAGGAGATGCTATGACGAGTACAGGGATGGTTGCGCTGTGTGGATTGCATGTGCTGAAGCACAGTAGCAATGTGCAGTCAACTATACCGGCGAGTCCCAGTACTACGCCTTGGTCAAAGGAGGTTCAGTGGGTCTTGGCCTCCAGTTGCTCCTGGAGGACTTTGCGGGGAGACCCAGGTGCTGATCCAATCAGATGCAACTGCTGTACATAGAGCAGGCTGGGAAAGGCCCGTCACATTCAGACCAGATTTTTGTAGGAGCGGGTGAGCATAGAGCATGTCCCTGGAAAGGCCAATAGAGCCGACGCTCTAACAAAGAGCATACCAGTTGTACAGATGACAGAAACCATGAAGAGATGTGGTTATATTTCCCTGGATCAACGCAGTAAGAGACGCTAAGGTCCCTGACCAGACTCCGCTACCGGATTGCTGTGCGAGACGCTCTTCCAGCAAGGAGGAGTCATGACATGTATAGGTATAAAGACCCAATACGCTACTTGAATTTGGGCTCAAGGAAAAGGTTCGCTCCGCAGTGCACCCGAGCCTAAGCAATCGAGTTTTCAATTTTGCGCGCCGCTTGAAAGGAGTGAACAACTGGGTTTGCAAGTTTGAAATTATTTTTGCAAAGCTTGAAGTTTAAGGGCTTTTGCTTTGGTCAGATTGAATTTGGATTGAATTAGACTGTAAACAGCATTCCTTTCCGAGCAGTCTTTTGACCAGGGTTCGGTTAGAATTCAACATGCAGTTTCTGGAAAAACAACAAGCTGATTAGTTTGCATGCCCTTTAAAAGGAGTGAAGCACCATTAGAAACCCAAGGACAAACAACTTCAGTTCTGGGGTTTGCAGGTTTTATACTGAAAGGTTTTAAATTATAAACGAGGTTTGATTAGGACTCACATAATTAACCCAGCATTGCAACCCAACAGCTACACCATAACCTAGCCAAGGAAGTTGCCACTAAACTCAGCGCCCTTTTGCATCTCATTGGGTAGCGCTTGCAGCAATGCGCCTGGCGCATGAAGCTGACAGTTAAGAGCGGAAATCACATATTTCCAAGCAACAGCGGAAACGCGTGTTTTTTTGCTAGTTTGAGTGGGGTAGGTATGGGTAGGTGGTACGCGGGGCAAGAACTTTGCCGAAATACGTTAGGCTCTGCGCTCAACCCGAACCCTCCAAAAGAACTGAAATTTCCGTATATGCAGAAAAAGACCGTCAATGTACACTTTTGAAAAAAAAAACGTTTTTGGCAGGCTGTAAAAAAAGTGCCCCTTGGTTGGTCCAGGAATACGCCACCCTTGTCAATTGTGCGATAAACGCATCAACAATCGGACACAGAAAGGCTGGTCCCCTTGCACAGCCCAAAAAAACCGGCCTCCCCGCTCCCTCTCTCCCTCCCTCTCCCTCCTCCCTCCCTCCCTCCCTCCCTCCCTCCCTCCCTCCCTCCCTCCCTCCTCCCTCCCTCCCTCCCCTCCCTCCCTCCCTCCCTCCCTCCCTCCCTCCCTCCCTCCCTCCTCATGCGGAGAATAGCCAGACATTGTTTAATGTGAAATGTCTAACTATGTTGAAGCAATATATTTTTGTGCGAGCGGGGCATCAGCTTGTTGCCACCTGGCGCTATGTCAGAACTTGCTGTCCTGTATGTCAGAATTGCTGTCATGTTAATGAATTGCGCGACAAACCTCTTTGGCTCAGACATCGCGCGCCTGGGCTGCTATGCGATGCTGGTTTCATGCACATCACTTAACCAGGTTTGGATCCAAGCACTCTCTTAATTGGGCTCCCTTGCTTGACAACATGATGAATTCTGTTCTGCAGAGGCTTTGGTCTCTAGCTGGGTGGCACAGCTCTATGGAGTACGTGGACATCTTGCACACTGTTTGGCTTGGCGCTGGACGTGATGCAGTTGGAAGCTTGTTGTTGGAAGCAGTGGAACATCATGAAAGCTTCCTGTGCAGCAGGCACGTGCAGCTCGTCTGTGTTCGATTCCTCGCAGTGCGACGATCCAGTGAGCACACACGCAATGAGAATTCATGCACGCCCAACAAAACGCGGGCAGGCCACAGCAAGAAAGGACGCCAGGAAGCTGATCCTCAGCTTCAATGTTAACGTATGTTCAGCTCCATCTAGGGCAGGCGCTTGTACAAAATTACAGCTCAAGCACACATCATTGCACAAGCCAAGTTTCATCAGGCGATTTGCATAAGCCTTGCCATAGCCCAAAGGAAAGTCGTATGCAAGTGAGTACCTCAACGTGCAACTTCTCCAGACCTTGGGCCAACCGTGACAACAAGCGCAATGGCTGGCACACAAATGAACAGCGCTCCCCCGCGCGCCAGGCCACTCAACTCCTCCAAACTAGATGGGTCCAGATGACGTTGACGACACCAGGACCGCGCCATCATCACAATCTTCTCCAATCGCTCATTCCAGTGATCGCCCATGGTCATTGAATGAGTGGGCGCACCACCTTGACACCTGTCCGATGTGGCTCACTGTGCCACAGAAGCAGCGATCCACAGAGTGGCTTGGCATATATTTGCGCGCCCTAGGCTTGGGAAACTGAGGCCGTGAGTCAGATCAGGCCGCGATGGAAAGTGCGACCAAAGTTTCACTCTTTTCTGTGTGAGACCATCCTTTGAGAGGGTCTCCTGAACCCAAGGGCCTCCAGCTGCTGGCGAGGAGGACAATGTGGGGCAGCATTGTGCTGTGGCCAAGGGGTCACTTCATGGCGCAACACTCCCGAAGAGAGTGCTGCAAAGGTGGCTTCTTCGCCTGAACTCTCACTTGGTGGCGCGCAGTGGGTAAAACAATCTTGGGCTTGCTGGTTTGAATCCTGCATCAAGCAGTTTTTCAGGAATTGAATGCTCAGCTGGGAGCTTCTGAAATAACATCTGATTTTTGCGTCGCACATTTGGCATTTGCGTCCGTGTGTGTGTGATGCGTACGTATTTATAGACTATAGACCCATACATTTTTATCTTACAAGGTACTGCGCCCCAATTATGATTTTGAGGTTGATGAGTTTGAGGTTGATGAGATGATGTTGAAGGACAACTGTACTATAGCCCGTCATTTCTAGATGGTCCTGAAAACGACACCCCTGGATGCAATTTTTCTTAGGTGCAACTTATTCATATGAGTTTGTTAGCGCACTTTTTGAGATTGGAGGAAACTTAAGAAGCCACCATTAGTTCTTGGGGGCCCTGCGCACAAACACACGTACACACACACACACACACCTGCACCCATGCACACACGCCATGTAAACTCCATGATTTGGCTCAAGACGTATGTTAAGCCAGACCAAAGGTGAATGGACCACACCACATATCACACTTTGGCTCCTCGTACTGGCCTGCAGATGACGTGTGTGCACACGTGTAAGGCTATAGATGGCGTTCAGCTGATGCGGTTTTGGTCGTTTGGCCACACATAGCACGATCTGACCAAAAACATGTCACAAGTGCCATCTGACCCAAAAAAAAGTGGCCAAATGACCAGTTTTTCGGTCTGACCACCACTCCAGGAAGCAGCCCCGCAAGTTGTGTGTCTTGTTGGATTTCCCATAGAAGGCAAGATTCAGCTATTATGCTTGCAAGCAAAGCATTGGCTCCAGGCATCGCTGGTGAGCGTACGCACGCGAGAGTTGGGGCAAACAAAAACCCTTGAGATTTTGACGGGCAACAAGTAGAAGCTCAAAGGTTTATGTTTGCCTCCCCCTGTGCCGTGTTGCAGGCCTGGCACAGCTTGCAGCAGGCGGAGAGTAGCAGCGATTTCCAGAAATGATTCACGAAATGTCAGCAACCGAGACAGCCTGGGCATGCTCTCTACCTGGCCACCTCAACCTGCTGTCCCTTGCGGCCCTGCTCCATCATCGCAGCGGGCCGCGCCCAACCGCCGGCATCATGACGTGCTCATGTGTACCCCCAAATAGCACCCCACAATTTGTACAATATAGCCAGTATTTTCAGGCCCCGTACAGGGCCACCCCCTTCCCCTGTTCCGTGTTTTACGCATTTACATTTTCCGAACTTCTAAAAAAGCAGCCCCACGCCCCGCCTGAACTCACCTGCTCCAGAATGCGTACCCCGTTCCGGATCGCGCCCCCCTCCCTCCCCCCGTTCCGGATTGCGTACCCCGTTCCGGCCCACGCGTTCCGGAGCGTACCCCGTTTCCAGATCCGCCACTCCCGTACCCCCTTCCCCCGTTCCGGATTGCGTACCCCGTTCCGGATCGTGCACCGCGCGTTCCGGATTGCGTACCCTGTTCCGGATCGCGCCCCCCCACCCCACCCTTACATTTTCCAGAGTTCTCACAAAAAGCACCGCCGCCCCTCTACCACCTCCCCCCGTTCCGGATTGTGTACCCCGTTCCGGATCGTGCCCCCACCCTTACATCAAAATTTCCAAAGTTCTCACAAGAAACACCGCCACCCCCTACCCTTCCCCCGTTCCGGATTGCGTACCCCATTCCGGATTGTGCCCCCCGCACGTTCCGGATTGCGTACCCCGTTCCGATCGCGCCTCCCCCCCACCCTTACTTTTCCTTTTTTCACAAAAAGCACCGGCACTCCCGTACCCCCCCCCCCCCCCGTTCCGGATTGCGTACCCCGTTCCGGATTGCGTACCCCGTTCCGGATCGCGCCCCCCCCCCTTCCATTTTAAAAAATTCTCCAAAAACACACCGCCACTCGACCCTGCTAAGAGAGATTGTAACCCAACATCTGATCGCTGTTGGGAACAACCTGATTGATGAAGTTAGATCTTTCATAGAAGTTGAAGAGAAGCCAAGAAGGAAAGGCAAGCTAGTTGTTCTTCTGATTGCCTGCCCCTTAAAAGGAGTGAACAGCCAATAGAAGGAACATGCATTTTCAGTCCTGTTGTTTCACAAGTTCTGCAAATTCACACTCAAACCATACAGCGTCCTCCGCAATGCGCCCAATCATCTGTGTATGATGAGGAATGCAACATGCAGGCTCCTGCCATTCCCCCCCCCCCCCCCCCCGCTGCCCCCCTTCCGCCCCCCCCCCCCCTGCCCCCCTTCCCCCCTGCCCACCCTCGCGCTCTTTTTGCTTTAGTCTATGGAATTGGTTGTTACGTATTTGTGTGCTTGTCTGCACATGTATGTATATATGTCATATATATATATATATACACACACATGTTCCCGGCTTGCCTGTTGGCGCACGTTTGTCCTTTCTATTGGGTGAGTTCCCTTTAACAATAAGCAGCACGAACCACGCTTCCCCTGCGAGCGCAGTTGTCGCACGGTCTCACACGGTAAGAAGTTTCGTGCTCATGTTTCAAGTTTTGGACGTGTATCTTCGTTGAAAGGGAATCCAGCATGTTCCCCGCCAAAGGAGTAGGTTGGCCGGGGCTTCGTGTTGCCTAGCCCGCAACTTCTATTTCGCCACGCTGGTTGAGACCTTGTGGGAAGTCCTTTTCGGATATTCACTCTGTCGCAAGAGGTCCGGCAACCGGAGGCCCACTCAAATCAGGTGAAACCTGCGGCAACATCTTGCTTTGCCCTTGATCAACATGTCAGGAACATGATTAATGGCGCCACACCGTCTACTATGTCAACAGAATGACATTGGGTACACTCAACTCTTTACCACTCTCCTCACCAAAACCCTTCGGCACTGGGCACAATCTCCATCTAACCCCCAGGAAAAGAAATAAGAAAGCTGCACAAGGGCCCCTTTAATCGGAACATGGTCTTCCAAGACCTCGGGTTCTACATTTTTCTCTCTCCCTGACGGACCGTGGGTGGCTGCAGGTAAGCCCCCCCTCCCCCCCCCGGACAGTCCGGCGGCCAGGCCACCGCCAGCTGTTTGGCTAACGCCTTCTGGGCTCGGAGCCCAGCGAGTCCAACGTTGAGGGTACCGAGATCTTTGCTGATTGGCTGAACGGGACACGGGGAAAACAACCGCAGTTTTGATTCAGGCCCCATATCAACTGTCAATCAAAGCTACATGTATATATATATATACACATGTTGATACATATATGTATATATATATATATGT
Source organism: Effrenium voratum (assembly GCA_963377175.1). Taxonomy (NCBI): domain Eukaryota; class Dinophyceae; order Suessiales; family Symbiodiniaceae; genus Effrenium; species Effrenium voratum. Next base: position 19,167 of record CAUJNA010000167.1, read on the forward strand.
ATGTACCTGTTGATACATATATATATATATTGTCCAAAGAAGGAAATGCAACTTTCCTGACTGGTCTACCCGTTGTTGGGTTTTTAGCGCGTCGCTGCACAAAGAAATTGAAATAGAGTGAAGCTTATTGCTCTCTTGCTGATTGCTTATTTCGTGCTTGGAACCTTGGGTAGGGTCGATTCACTCTGCGTGTTGAACATGGAACCCGAAACAGGGGTCCTTTAAAGGAGTTCAAAATGCATTGGGGTTCCATGTGAATCGGCTGACTGGGGGAGGGGTAGTGAACGAAGCAGCGGATCGGGTCGGACGCTGGCACAGCGGATCGAAGCCACTGGAGTTGCGGGCTACAAGATACTTGCCTTTTGGTGATGTGATGTGTCAGGTGTGATTTATCTTTAAGGCTTTGGTTAGTTTTGAAGGGAAACCATGAAAGGACACCAACCATGTCTAGGGGTTTCGCTTTTTTGAGGCCTCATGTACTAATATGGATGAACATTTGGGATGGTAAACATCATTGTGGGAAATCAGGGCTTCAATCGGCTTAGGCGCCACTTTCTGCGAGTGGCCACGGCAATTCCCTTGGGGTCACGCCGGTCTTTAAGGGAAAGGAGGGGTATTTATTTTAGGATTTGTTTCGTTTTGTTTTTTGAATTTCTTCGAACATCATAGGGGAAGCCACCCCCGCCAACCCTCCTGCTGCCTGTTAAATTCTATCACGCCCTTTCTTGAATCATTGCACCCCTACTTGAACCATCACTTCTTCCGACATCATGGGGGGGGGCTGCCGCCCCCCCCAACCCCCCCGCTACATTTTAGACTTTTTGCAGAGATTTCATTGCGCCCCTATTCAAATCATCACTTCTGCAAACAACATCATGGGGGCTGCCGCCCCCCCCAACCCCCCCGCTACTTTTTCAGAAAGGGACGCTATAGGGGCGCCTGTACGCGGTGATTTCAGACATGTGACGCAAATTTATCAGAATTGAGGTTTGTTCCTCCATTTGATAACTCCATTTGTCTTGTTTGTCCTTATTAGATAGCAAGAGCAGGTCAAAATTGTGCTTATCTTGGGGGGGCACAAAGCCATGATTTTGAAATGGGCGCAGTTTCGAGGGTTTCTAGTTTTCAGTCTTGCGATTGTTTTTTTAGATTGAAATGCCCTCCTACTTGAATCATCATTTCTTTGACCCCGTCACACGATTTGTTGGTGATGCCAGGGATGTTGGTCGGACATGCGGGGGATGTTGAAGACGATGCTGGGGATGTTGACGGGCTAGTGTAAAATGCATCAATTTCGCGAGAAAATGCCGTGAAATACGACATTTTACTGGCCCGGCAGAGATTGAATTGCACGCGTGTTTGAATCATCACTTTTTCGAGCGTCCAATTTCGCGAGAAAATGCTGCAAAATACAACATTTTAGGTTGTCTGTGTAATCCATGTATGTCTGTATGTATGCATTTCTTCGAACATCATAGGGAAAGCCACCCCCGCCAACCCTTCCGCTGCCTTTTAAATTCTATCACGCCCTTTCTTGAATCATTGCACCCCTACTTGAATCATCACTTCTTCCGACAGCATGGGGGGGCTGCCGCCCCGCCAACCACCCCGCTACGTTTTTGGATATTCTACAGAGATTTAATTAATTGCACCCCTAGTTGAATCATCAAGTATTCGAACATCATGGGGGGGGGCTGCCGCCCCCCCCTACTTTTTAGACTTTTTGCAGAGATTTAATTGCACCCCTATTCGAATCATCACTTCTGCGACCATCATGGGGGGTGCTGCCGCCCCCCCCCCCCCAACCCCCCCGCTTTTTCTTCTTTTTTTTACAACTAGTTTTTTATTTATTTGTTTTTTGCTGGGATTGAATTGCCCTCCTGTTTGAAGCATTATTTTTTGACCCCGTCAACCCGCCAGCTACTTTTCGGATTTTGTTACCCACGATTTGTTGGTGATGCTAGGGATGTTGGACGGACATGCGGGGGATGTTGAAGACGATGCTGGGGATGTTGACGGGCTAGTGTAAAATGCGTCAGTTTCGCGAGAAAATGCTGTGAAATACGACATTTTACTGGCCCGGCAGAGATTGAATTGCACGCGTGTTTGAATCATCACTTTTTCGAGCGTCCAATTTCGCGAGAAAATGCTGCACAATACGACATTTTAGGTTATCTGTGTAATCCATGTATGTCTGTATGTATGCAGTTCTCCCAACCCCCCCGCTACGTTTTTGGATATTCTTCAGAGATTTAATTAATTGCACCTCTAGTTGAATCATCAATTATTCGAACATCATGGGGGGGGGGCTGCCGCCCCCCCCTACTTTTTAGACTTTTTGCAGAGATTTAATTGCACCCCTATTCGAATCATCACTTCTGCGACCATCATGCCGCCCCCCCCCCCAACCCCCCCGCTTTTTCTTCTTTTTTTTTTACAACTAGTTTTTTATTTATTTGTTTTTTGCTGGGATTGAATTGCCCTCCTGTTTGAAGCATTATTTCTTGACCCCGTCAACCCGCCAGCTACTTTTTGGATTTTGTTACCCACGATTTGTTGTTGATGCTAGGGATGTTGGTCGGACATGCGGGGGATGTTGAAGACGATGCTGGGGATGTTGACGGGCTAATTTCGCGAGAAAATGCTGTAAAATACGACATTTTACTGGCCCGGACGAAAAACGGAGAAAAAAAGAAAAAAAGAAGAACACAAAAACGCACCCTAAGGGAAATCTGGAGGAAAGCCAGCCATTTGTGGTGGTCCCCAAAAGGACATACTCATCCATCAGGTTCCGGAGAAGCAAAATTGCAATGTCGGGTTCAGCAACTATTCGATACTTTCTGGTTGACGTTGTTCGCTGAACAGGGATGAGACTGGTTTGGTCTGACTTTGGCTTCGCTTCTGACTGTTGCACTCCTGTGCATTACGTTCAGAATATACCCCTGACATGGACTGCATTCTTTAAGGCATGGTACAGCGGCATGTGAATGCACGTAGCTCATTGGCAGACACCAAGGCAGTTGAATTGTGTCCACGATTAATTCAACTACGCACGCCGCCTTCCCCCCAATTCACGCCTATGCATGTTAGTTTGAGCACCCTTGTTTCCCATGTTCCGTCATTGACATGGGTTCCCAGGTGATTGGAGCACCCGGGAGTGGCAAGAACTGCCTGATGTGCCGCATCATCATGGACCGCCCGCTTGTGATGGCTTAGATTCTGGCAGGCTGCGTGCCAGAATCTGGGAGTTGTTGTTCTCGTTCTATGCCCTCCGGCTGGAAGGCTATGTTTCTTTCAAGGGACCCATGCCAGGTTCCATGTGAGTGGTTTGGCTCGTTCTTTTTTTGAGGCTCCGGGCCGAAAGCGCCGGTAAGAATACTTTGATCACCCGATGGAATTCGCGGGATTTCGGACCAGTCCATAGTGCCCTCTGTTCCCTGTGAGAAATGACATGGATCCCGCAACAAAGATGCTCCAAGCCAACTTGCCACCGTTTCAAGAGGCCGAGACAAGGGGTGTTTTGGTACCCCGCGGTTTTGGGCTACGGGATTCCTACACCGATTCCTGAAGTCCGCAAATATCACTTCCATTTGCTTAAGAACATGTTTTTTCCCTGTTGGTTTTGAAAGGAATGTATCACTACTGGAAATATTTTCCCAAGGGGCTTAAGCAAATGGAAGGTCATGGCCCAAATTCTCGATTGCGAATTCGGGCTGAAGTAAGTGTATCAAGGTCTAGCAAAGCTCTGTTATGCCTGAGGCCAGCTTCAAGTATCATTTGAATAAGCCTGTCCGACAGCTCCAGTACTCACCAATGATGGCACCAGGTCCCTGGACAATACCATGGAAGGGTATTCCCCAATAAGCCGTAAATGAAGGCTTTCAATTAGCTGTAAAGAAGACTCAAGTGTCATATTTCTGCCCTGGGGTCCGGTCTAGAGTTTGTGGCTGATTTTTGGCAGTTTCGCTAGGGTTGGCAAGCCCGAGCTTTTTTGTCATTTTTGTATGGCCCAACGGCCGGCAGGACGGTTTGCATTTTGTTTTTGGCAAGAGCAGGTCAACTTCCAATATATGCTGTTTAGATGTGATGTGTGTGTGTGTGTGCTTGCTTGTTACGTCTTTGGGAATGCAAGACCAGCCTCAGAATCATCAAGCGTGGTAGGCAATGCAGCATCCGCGGGCTGTCATTTGCTTGGCGAGGACAGCGTGTCTCGGTACGACAATCTGGTGTCCAGCACTAAGCTGACGAGTGATGCTTGGGACTTTGAGCCACGTGCCAACTTAGCAATATTTGCCAGCTTAACGCAAAGGGCGCCCGTGCGCGACCCGAAAAAACGAGGAGGCTTGAGAACCTGAATGCTTTGACCCGTGCATGTTGCAAGGGACTTGGCGCTTGCTGCTTGACAAAGTATCAGAACTGGCAAACACAACTTGTGTGACCATTTGTTGAGCCTCGCATTTGGCTTTTATGATTCATATTGTCCAGAGCGTGGATGTGAAGCTGCTCGGTGATTGGTCCAGTTTGCCAGCCTGGCAAATGGTCAACCAGTTTTGTCAGTTGTTTTGATATTGTTTGGCTCATAGTCTGCAGGGTTTGTGCACATGCTGGCACAAAGGTTGTCTCGCTCTACTTCGGAGAAACAAAAAAAAAAGACAAGCAAACAAAAGCAGCGGTCCCAAACTGCATGTGTGCTGCCTGAGGACCTGGGAAGACACAGGGATGCTCGTAGGGGTTCTGGCACTTGTTGGTCCTCCCATGGTGTTTCAGAAAGAGAGAACAGTCAAACTTTGCAGCAGTTGAAGTTGCCTGAATAAATATGATCGCCGGCAATGGGGGAGGCAGGGGTCGTTTACGGCTCCCTGGGATTCGACGACAGCTAGAAGTTGATGCATGGGCTGGTACACGGGAACAGACCACCGAAATTCAACAGGGCGATTCGAACTGGCAGATGTCTTCCCCCGCTTTTCCCTGAGGCTTGGTATGTCCCAGGACGGCACTTTTTGGCCGAGGCCTTTGCGTTTGCCCATCATGGACCTGGCAAAGCGCACGGACCAGGCAAGGGGATGCTTCACCATGCCCCTTTGTGGCGCCCTTTTCGCTTTTGACGTTCTGGATCGAACATTTTGGCGAGTCTCCATTGAGAACATGTCTTAGCTTCACAAGGTGTTGGGACTTGAGACCCTTTGTAGGCCTTCAAAAATCGGCGCAGAGGCTCGCAAGGGTGCAGTTGCCTGGTAGCTGAGCTTTCCCTGGATTGCCAGAACTTTCATTTGCCACCGTGTTGGTCTGATAAAGAGATGCGTTTCATAAGGCTTTCTAAACTGCTGGGGCAGCTTTGGCCCAACAAGCCAGGTCTATTTTTTTTCTGTGGTCCTGCTGCAGCTGGGTGGCTATAAAATGACCTCACACGACCTCACCCCAAATGGTGGTTTATGTGGGGAATATGCCCCCCAACCACCACCTTATTTCAGGTTGGTGAAATATTATGATTCACCCAGATTCAAGAAAGGTATGATTCCCGATGACTACTTGGCAAGCAATAAGCCAGTCATACATCAAAGAAGTCGACCTCGGCAGGCGGGTTGCCTTTGTGGACCAATTCATTGACTTCATTCAGTGCTGGCAGCATCCATAGGTCCAAATTTTCAAGGCCCCCAGGTGGGTTCCAAAGACTTGAAGTTGGGATGTCAGCCCGGCGTCCCACGTTGAAGACTTTTCCGGTGGATGGAAACGGCTGGATTTTCTCGTCGAATCCGCGATGTCACAGATGCCGGAGCGGGATCCCAACGCGGTTCTGAGCTCAGCTCGGGGCACCAACCTGCTTGGCCTTCGAGAGGAGGTATCCTTTAACCGCCCCTGAGCAATGTATGGGGGTTGATCAAAAGGTCCGGCAAATGTGGGAGGAGGGAAATCACACACTTAGACATGGGAAAGGTTCTCCCATGGTGATTTTGGGGCCGAAGGGAATATTGAAGCCTCATGGAAGGGGGCGTTCCCACGAAGGGTCATGAATAGTGACCCCTAGGATCTTTGCACGCGTACTTCCATAAAAGTGGCCAAGCCCAGGTCTTAAACGGGCATCAAAGGATTTGGCTTTGCTGCCCTTTTACTCTTGCTCGTCAATCCGATGCTGATCTTGACGTTGATACTGTCGAGGACGAAATCCTGCACCACCTAAGAATCCCTGGATTGATGATTTTCTTGTAAATACCAAGCAGAGAATGGTTCCCCGTGGTTTCAACGTGGTGCGAAAGGATTTTGTCCATCCACAGTATGTCTGGCATTGTTTCTCCGTCCTTTTATTTCATTTTTGTACCATTGGGCGGTTCACAACCCCAGCCTGGGGAGCTGCGCTGGAGCACAGAACAGGCCCTTCACAAGTACCTCGAACTGCGTGTCTGGTGGAAAATCCGTTGCTTTGGGCAAATTTCTGTATCAAGGGATGAAGCAGTCGTAGACCAGGTCCCCCAGTAGTGCCCTTTACCGTTTCTTTTTTGGGGGAGGGTTCCTCTACTAAAATAGACAAAACCGGAAAAAAAAGAGAAAAACAAGTTGGTACCAACTTATTCTAACCTCTCTACTGGAGGACCTAGTAGAGATGCCCATGCTTCAAGAGAAGGGATCCAGTCAGGTTCCGTTTCCGCCATGGCCCCTTGCGGGCTTCAGGAGGCGCAGTCATAGGATTTACCCCGCCCCCATCCCTGGCCCTTCTTCTCCCAGTGCTGTGGACAATATCCTGCACCACCGTTCAGACAGCCAAAGGAATGATTCAATTCCCCGGTAAATACCCACAAACGTCATGGTGTCAACCATGGTTTCATTTCGTGGTGCGAACGGATTTAGCAACAATCCACATTGACGACGCATCTGAGGTGCAGGCGTGGTTCGACAAGTACCTCCGTATACTTCTTGGTGAGGAGAGCGGGTGGATTTGGCATCTGACGGAAGTGCTGTTTTGGTTCCTTTGGGGTTCCTGTTGCTTCTGTTGTTTGCTTTGCAGGTCATTTGGAACTCCTGTTTGCTTGTGATTTCACAGGGCTCCTGACATGTCCCTGTTGGGTGGCTCCAACTTTGGTTGCTCAAACTTGCCAGGGTGTTTGCTTGGCGCGGTGATGTGACAGGAGGACGTATCAGAAACCCCAGTTTCAATCAATTGAATATACAACAAACAACGAGCGGGGTTATGTGTTCGACAACCTAACAACGCCAGGTTCATGATAAGATCCCGTTTCGAGCCTGAACATGCCAAGCAAATGGCGAGAATGCTCTCTCTATTGATGCTCTTGACGGAATACGTGCAAATGAGAGGAGCTCGTGTGTAAACAGCACTGCTTTGGAGGATCCTGTTTCTCAGCAATCACACCCAGATGAACAGTGCAAGCATGCTGCACATGGGACCATGGAGACGCAATGGGAACAAAGCACCGGACGGATCAAACAAAAGGTGCCTTGTCTTCACAGGGTGTCGGACTCCAGCTGCGTGTGGCCTCGAGCCCGAAGGGCGTCCGTAACCTTTGAAGCTCCGCAGCATGCCGTGCATTTCCTGCATCATCCGGACACAAGACAGCCAAGACAATTGGACCCCAAAACATCCCCGACATCCCCCAATGCCATTTTGCTCAACCTTCAAAAACCACCGTAAATACAGTCGAAATTGATCGCCACAGACAGTCCCATCCCCCACATCTTTCCCAGCGTGCACAGCATTCCGACATCAGCGGCCTCGGGCGTACCCAGCACCACGAGCTTTGAACCTTCCAAAACTGGCCCCGAGAGTCGTTTTTGAGGGAACGTGGACATGCAAGGATGCTTGTGATCAAGCGAGTGGGGCTCCTACGAAAGCGGAGCAATTACCACATGCGAAAATCCATGGCAAACGCCGTGCTCTTTTTGTGGTTGTTCCTTGGTTTTTGCGGGGTTGAGAGGGGATGCTGGAAACGCGGTCGTCTGTTTGGCGTTTGGTGCGCATCGCTCCTGGCGCGCGCGCGCGCGCTGCGCGCTGCGCCGTGGGCAGGGGCGGGCGGGAGGGAGGGTGCTATGGGGGTTGGGTGGATCCCTTAGCTGGCCGACCAGCGCAGCTGGTGGGGTTACTTGGCTTGTGAAGCTGATTGTGTTGCAAAGCACCGGACAGATAGTACAGGTTTGTAATTACGTTTTTCAGGTCTTGGATTCGATGTACCTGGCTTTGTGAAAGAAATGCCTTGACTTGAAGCCTTCGAAATGAGTCACGTGCGCCGCATGTTTTTGGCTTCCGCTTCCGCAGCCTCTCTACAGGCGTTTGAAGAAGTCCATGGAGCTCGTGAGAACAGCATCGGCGATCACCGTCGGCTCGACGCAGACATGCGACCCCCCACGAAGCCTGCACCACTCACGGCTTTCCGTGCAACACTGTAGAGGACAAGCCATTGCTTCACATGTATTTCTTGTTATTCTTGTGTCCTGATCTTTGTCTCGCTGGGTACAGCCTGCAGCTTTTCACTGCCGCAGCACATTCACTTTGTTGCATTTTGCCAAGGGATGTTAGGACTTTAACTTTTGCCACCTGCTGGGTTTTCCGAATTAAACCACTCAAAGTGAGTCACTTTTAGCAGGGCTTCGCAGATTTCGCAACCGACAAACCAATCGCACCAGGACACCCCGAGGTACAAGATGATGAAGATGGCCATCGCCATGCGACGCCCGTTGGCCCAGAACCCACGGAAGGTCAGCCCAGTTGGCTGCAGGGGGCGGGCATATCGATTTTTGGGTGACTGAGAGGTTGAAAGTGCACCGACCCATCATAGTATATATATATATGTTTAATATATATATATATATATGTTTAATATATATATATATTGCTTAAACACAAAAGCACCATTTACAGCGAGGCCGAACTGCAACCGTGCAGAGTACTTGCTGCCACGCCGTTGAGCGTGATATGGAAATCCGTCCATTTAAACCCAGCCCTGCTGCTTCAGAAGCATGATCGCTTGGGACAAGCCAGCTTAGACCAACTCACCAGGAAAGAGGGGGTACGAGGGGTCTATGAACACATGCATGTGATACTGTGGATGGACAAAATGTTGCACCACCTAAGAAACCATGGTAAACCATTGTTTGCTGGTATTTACATTGGAATCATTCCAGGTTTCTTAGGTGGTGCGAAATGGATTTCGTCCATCCACAGTCGCTCTTTGAACTTCTACAGTTGCATGCGGATCATTTTTGCCCTCCAGGACTGAAAGCCTCCCCGAGGTGCGCTCTTCCTTTTCGAGGGCTTGGACGCCGCGGGCTCCGAGCGGAACCTCATGGAGGCCTGATGAGTTTGCATGGCGTTGCGGGATTCATGGAAACGTGGTAAGTCATAGGAGTCGACAGTTGTTTTGTGTTGATTGAATCATTTAGGATACATTTAGGAGGCCAAATCGACATTGTAATCCTGTAGCCCCTTATAATATGCTCCGCAGATGTCCTTCATATGCCCCTCATATCGACTACATGTGCCCCGTTTTGCTTGCCTTTCAGGTGTGAAGGCAAAGCCACCCGGAGCGACGTGAGTGACCCTTTGTCTGTTGGCTTCCATTGGGATGGCGAAGCTGAGCCAGCGGAAATGCGACAGGCGGTGGAGATGTTGATCCAAGGCCTGGTGAAGGAGGGCCACTTCCTTCTGATGACCTCGAGGCCATGGTTCGCGGTGTGGCAGAAATTTCTTCCAAGCAGAAACTGAGTGGCACATGGTGCAGAAGTGCCATTTGCACTGCAAGCTAACCATGAACCCTAGTATAAACTTGGTTTGAATCTGTGTCAGATAGGATTGGCAACCTGCGTCCGATTTGCAGTGTTCCCACCCAGATCGGAGAGGATCTGGATCTGTTGCCAATAAGAGTGCACCTATTGAGTCACTCTGCATTGTTGGCTGCTTCGTTCGCGAGACCGTTGGGGCAGTTGAAATTGTTTGCTTGCGTGGACTCTGAGTTCATGCTCTCTTTAAGCAAGTCCCATATATAGCGAACGCACACACGTTTGGGTTTGCAATCCGTTGATCCTAGGACCAATGAAGGTTCCGCTTCTTGTTGTCCCTTTCCTTGGACATCCTATGTGTCGTGTTTCTTGTTCTCCCCTATTTCCGGATTGTTTGTCGATTTTGTGCCCGTATTTGCGGTTTGATTGAACTGCGCCCAACGGAAGCTGGAGCAGGACATACTGTGGATGGACGAAATCCTGCACCACCTAAGAAACCCTGGAATGATGATTCCCCTGGTAAATACCAACAAACAATGGTTTCCCATGGTTTCTTAGGTGGTGCAGGATTTCGTTCATCCACAGTAGCGGCGTTCGCGGCTTGAGCAACTTCAGGCCGCTGCAGCCGGGCACAATGCACCTCCAGGCGGGTCGTTGATCGCTTGGGGATCGCTTGGCCGGTGACGGCATTCTGATCAAAACCACAGGCCGGTCAAGTATGCCCATTGCTGACTCGCATGGTTGCGACCTTGTGGTTCTTTCAGACAGGCTTGCAGAATGAATCTAGCAAGAGAGTCGCTTACTTGCTTACTTACTTATTTACTCACTTGGATTGGACCTGCAAGCCTATATAACAAAAATACACACACTTAAGGGTGAAGGAGTCAGCACCTCATTCTTGGCCGTAGGACATTGCCGAATACCTGGTTGTCATGGAGATGCAGCCGCTGACAGATGAGCAGAAGCGGGCCATCGCGTCAGAGGGCCCAGAGGGCCCAGCGGTCGGGTAAGAGATGTCACGGCACTGCGCCCAACTTCGAATCCAGTTGTTCTGGTTTCGCCCGTGTGGAACATTCCTGTTTCATCGACGTTTCGTGGATGTTGCATTGGGAGTTGGAGGTATACTGACCCCTGCCGTTTGCATGCGTCTGTGTGTTGTTGGTGTTGTTTTGTTTTTTTGTTCCCACCAACGTGTGTGGTTGAACACTGACCAACTGTGCCAGATTACCATCTCACAAACAACCGCGCATGTGATTTCAAGGTGGAGCCACAGTCGTAGCTTCTGCCCTTTACTCCCAGTTCATACTATTCAACCATTCATGATCTTTATAGGGAGTGCTGTTTGTAGCACTTATGAGCTCATGAATAATGGCCGGATGCCTTCACTAAGCTCCAATAAAAAAAGGCCCCCAATCATAGGTGTTCTCTCGGGAAAAGCAAGCTTCATTACTGCATAGACCTTCTTTCAAAGCGAGGCAACGTCGGGATCAATTTAGTGGTACCAGGCATTTGCGCACCACCTGAGCACATCATTTGGCATATTGCATTCGTGCCATCCAAACTGTAAGCCAAAGAGCCGCTGGGCGTTTTCGGAGCAATCCATGGACTCGACATCCGAGGAACCAGCGCCTGGGGCCACAAGGCCTTCAGTCCTTCAATGCCTTCATTCAGAAGATGCGCGCAGGTGGGGCGCTGTTGTTCTCTCTTTTTTTTGGGGGGGTGGGGGGTGGAGTTGCAGGTTAGGTTGGGACTTGGTGGGATTCGTTGCTTTCATATCAGAGGCACTAGAAAGACCTGAACAGGCTTATCGTGCGTTGATTCGTTGGGTGGCCGCCAACCTTTTGTAAGACAATCCCACCCTGGTCCTGACTGGCCGCGGGTTCATCGGCCAGAGCTCTTCCGCGGTGGAGCTGGGCCGGGCCATGTGGAAAGTCAGAGTTGCCAGCTGCTAATTTGCGGCTGGCGAGCTTGTTGCCCTCATCTCGAGCCAGTTTCTCTTTTTTGAGCACCACCTCAACCCTGTTATTTGGAAGGTGTTGTTTCTCCCTTCAGTTGCTCGGCCTTCGCAAGCCAGCGTTGGGGTGTTGGGCCATCTAGATTGACACTTGGGCGGGACTCCAGCCAAGTGGAGATGTGCAAACTTTTCTGCATACTTTCAGTTTGGATGCACTAGATGTGTTTGCATTGATTCAGCTGTGCATGGATTGCGCACATGCAGATTGAGCTGAGCAACATGCCAGCTATGGCAACGCAGAGGTTTTGAGGGTCTGTGTCATCTCTTATGCTGCCATGCAAGCCAATGATTGCAATGGTGACCGTCATTGATGGCTGCAAGGTTGGTGTCGTATCTGGAATCATGGTCTCTGGGCAATGTTTGCGGCAACCAGCACGGCTTCATCTTGTGATTCAAGAAAATTCTCAAGAAGCGAGCTGTAGGAATGTGCCCTACAGCACATTCGCTGACCCCCTTTGTGTTTCCTACGCTGGCACAGGGGTGCTTATGATCAGTTTCCTTCTGGTTGAATTCAACAATGTTTGATTGCCATAGAATGAGTTTCGTTTGAGGAGTCATGTTGCAAGACATCCTTCGAAACCCTAACTTGGTGGTTTCCCGCCGTCCGGCTCCTTAGGATTTAGTTGTTTTATGTTGTTTTAGCCTTTAGTGGTTGGGTTTTCATTTGTAACCCACAAGTTTTGCACTTACAGCCGGGGATCTGAAAACGGACCTCGGGGGAGTTTCTCGCCTGCCTTCGTCGCGATTTCAGGCCAGCACAGCAACGAGGAGGCCCAGGCGCAACCCAAGTACCGTTAGTTGTTCAATGGTTTGAACCAGGTTGGATTCTTGGGTTTGAAGCAGGTTGGGGCTTGGTTCCGGTCCCTGAGTTGCAGCACAGCTTGTGGGCTTTGTTACCAACCACCTACTGACGAGAAGCTGGTTCTGTGTTTCTTCGTGGGGTGCTATGGTTGGGGGGGTGTTGTTTTGAGTACTTCCCTCGTCGGTTGGTTCGGGAAGCAAGAGGGAAGCTACAGCCCACATTGGGGATTTCCAATCTGCAGATGCCAGCTGACAATGCTTTGTTCGGCTCTTTTTCTACAGGTGTCTCACGCATCCAACAAGACACAACAAACACCTGGTTGGAATCGTACACCAGGCCTCAATCCCGAAGAATATTCTCGAATACCATGTTGGGAGCATTGCGACAGCAGAGTATGAGGCACCTGTTGCAAGACAATTGGCAGGCTATTGGCATCAAGAAGTCATGTGGATCGTGGAAGCGGGGGATCCTCAGAGGGAAACCCCACTCTTTGCCCAAAATCAGTGTACGCAGGTACCTGGAGTCTCCATGACCCTTTAAAAATGGGGTCATTACCCAATATAAAGGGGTCATGGACCCTATTTTTTAAAAGGTCATGGAGACTGCAGGTATGTGTCAATGAGGAGGGGCTTGAGATGCTTGGTTTCTCCTAGGTGTCCGTTTTGGCGCCGGGCCCCCTCCACCGAATTGCCTGGGAAGGGTAACCAAGCCGATTGGGAGCGTCTCTGCATTCGACACACGGCGGTCAACTGAATTCAGCAAGGCTCTGGCTCATACTGTGGATGGACGAAATCCATTTCGCACCACCTAAGAAACCCTGGAATGATGATTTTCCTGTGAATACCAACAAACAAATGGCCTGTTTTTGGTTTTAAGGTGGTGCGAACGGATTTCGTCCCTCCACAGTATGTCCGATTTTTTGGGATCTCCTTACATGAAGACAATTGGCCAAATCAGGCCTCTCTCATCAGCGAGAACTTCATCCCAAAACGCACGCTGATCCTACCAGTGTTCAATGACGTTCAATCATTGAATGTCAAGCCAACCTCCTTGAACGGAGCTGAACCCTTGAATCTGTTGGTTCGTGTTTGTTACTTTTCAAGGCCGTTCCGCACTGCACCGGGATCCGAGTAATGCCAGATTCGTGAATCAGTGTTGCTGCGCACCATGTCGCATGGCGGAAATGTCGGCGGAAGCCGCCACAACCTCTCTCACAGACAATCTCACACTATAACTGTATATTGGACACTCTTTGTGGACATGAACCTTTCACGTTTTGGGAGGGAACATGAGGGTCTTGCCATGCTGCAACACACAACTTACCTTTTGCACCCTCGGTGACCGTCTACCAGAAGCGATTTGCCCCTCCACAGAGCCAGGGGCAAGTTGCGCAGAAGGACCGCCACTGGTGGGCGGGGGGCGGCCCAAAACATCCCAAGAAGAGGAAGGAAGGACATATGAAACCAACCAGGCTGAGGGGTTCCCGATGCGGGCAGCTATCTGTTTTGCAGCAAATTTTGCGGAGCACCAGTGCTACAAGAAAAAGCCACCACCAAAAAACAGTCCAAGGCAAGAGGGCAGCAGGGGCCGAATTAGTTTGGTGCCCCCAAAAACCCTTATCCAGCGGGTTGGTTTTGCACCTTGCATCAAATCTTTGCGGCGAGAAATCCCATGGCCCCAATGCACCTTTCACTCAGGAATGGATCTGGGACGGACAATGGTTCATGTTCCAGAACCGGAACCCTCCATTCAACACCCATATTGGCAACACATCCCACATCCGGTTTGTGTCAACCAAAAAGGGACCTTTCCGATGGCTTGGTGGGTCCGCACGCCAAGTTGTGCACACTGGTGCAGTGGTGCTAGGCTCCGAATGGGGCTGCATGAATGCATTGGAAAGGCAGAAAACCACGCCAGGAGCAGGAGGACATCTTTGGGAACCCCATGATGCTCAGCAACTCGCCTCTGAAGATGTGCTGGGGTGTACTGAGCCCATTTTAGCGTTTTTTTTTTGCCACAAGCTAATTTAGTGGGGAGAGGGACATTATTATTGAAAGTGTGCACCGCGCCACACGCACGGAAGCATGCGGAAGGCTGCGCGAAATGGATTTATTTCGCGGAATGTGTGCGTTAGCTTTGCGGCTGATATGAAATTCATTGTTGCAGCTTGCGTGCGTGAAAAAGCACGGAGCAACGATTGTAGAAGCAGAAAGATGTTGCTCGTTCATGCTCGTTCAAGAAACGCAACGCTTACTAGAAGAGCAGCAAGAAAACCACAACAGCCGGCGGATTTTGCGGAAGGTTTGCAGAAGGGTTCGCGGAAGCTCCGCGGAAGGGTGGCTCCGTGTTTGCAGGCAAGTGCCCACGTACGTACAGCTTACACAGGCTCGAGCGAAACACCGCTTTCCTTCCTTATGTAAAATGACTTTCCTTTCCGCCGACTTTCCGCGCCAACTCTCGCGGAAGCAAATCTTGCAAAACATGAGCAAACAATGAAACACATGTGCCGGGGAAGTTCGCGGAAGGGACCTCTTGGCCCGCGGCAAGGATGCGGAAGGCTTGAAGGGTCCTCGGAAGCTTGAATAATGTCCAATCAAGTTTGTAGGGAATAAACACCAATGCTCACTTGGCCCAGCGCATTGGTTCAACGCTTTTCCCATTGGCCAGGGCCAGGCCGGAGGCACGGAGTTTGAAGCTGAGGTGTTTCAATCGCTGGGTTTCTCTCAAAGAAAGCCTCCTAGCAGGGGGATTGGTGCAAGTACCATCAACCTACCTAGATCCAGGCCACTTGTGGCCCTTTGGAATTTGGAAGTAGGGACACCAAAAGCCAACCCGCTGTTTTTGGGGGTTTCGCGAGCGGAAGACGCCATGTCCTCTCAATGGGAGTTTTTGTCGGGTCTCATTGCATTCCTTGGGCACAGACACTTGTCTCGTTCAGTGTGAATGCTATGCGACAGGCCAATGGTGCTTAGGTTTGGCGTGGCAGATGCTCGCACGCGGTTCCACGTGGAAGTTTGGTATGGGACCCTCTGGGCTGTTGCCGTTTTGGGATCTCGGCCTCATCGAGTGTCGCCTGGCTGCCTTTCAAAAGGGGTTGCCCAGAAAGGGCTGCTACTTTGTCCACCTCCTTTGCCCAAAAAGAGAGAACTCGATGTCCCGAACCTATTTGGACACATGAGCCGTGTCTTTTTTGGGGGTACCCCGAAAAATAGTTGTTTCCTCTTGGTTTCCTTTCATACCACTCCCAAACCGGGTACTGTCAACAAGAACCACATGCCCACATTTGCCGTGGTCGACTCAGGCATGCTTCTTTGCTACCTCTCTCCGAAGGCCTTCGCCAGAAGACGTTTGCCGCAAGAAACTGCCGGCAGCAGGTTTTGGAGATGTTTAAGGCACCTCAACAAAAACGGTGCCTCTGATAAACCCTATGAGAGCCTCAGAATTTGCCAGAGCCTGAGACCAACGTAAATAACATAAATGGCTTAGACGTCGGAGGTGTCTCCCTTTGGGTGTTGGCACCCGAAAGTTATCAAAATCATGAACGTTGCTCCTGATAATACATAAAAGCCATGGATTTTGTCCAGTGGGTGCGGACGGGTGTCTTTTGTCAGGCTCCCGCACTTCATATCCGATAGCACCTCCTCTTATTTGTCAACACTAGCTACCCAACTTACCCATACTATTTGCACAAATCACCGCGAGCTCACATGGAAGAGCGTTCCCGTGTTGAAGGTTTGCATGGAGATCCTTGATTCCAGAGCTTGGACTTCTAAGACGTGTTGCAGACACAGCAGTTTTCCTTCAGTTGGCCGAGTGACCCAACCACAATCAACCACATATTCTCTTTACGTTGTCGGGGGCACCAACCTACGTATTGGGTGCAAAATACTATAAGGGGGAACATATATGGGTGGGCACGCAGAGGCAACAACAAGGATTCCACCAAGAAAGAACAATCTGGCTTGGGGGGATTCGGCTTCCGGACCACTTTCGGTGATGCCAAACGAACTGCAACGGGATCAGAACATTCCAGCTTCGTATTGCAGATTGGGTTGCCGTGGTGCGAAAGTACATGGCACAACCTCGTGATTTAGGGTTTTACCGTGCTCTTGCTGAACCAATGTATTTCTGCCACTTCCACCCTCATGTATGTTTCCCAGTGGTTCAGTTGCGATGTGGTTTTTCCTGTGTTTTGTGGGTTTTCCAGAAATGGCCCCTGAGAGATGGCTTCCCTTGTTGACTTTGGGGTAACCGACTGCAAGGGGCCTACCACGTCTTCAGCGCAGGCGGGCGACGACACCCGCAAGCGCCGGCTCACGGACGAGGAGACCCCGGTGCGGGCGCCAAGCTGGATGTTCACGTTGGGGTCAAGCAGGGTGTGGTTGGCTGGCATATTGGTCGCTTGAGTTGAAGCAATCAATGTTCGGCGATTTTCAGCAGAGATGTGCGGTCAGTTTGTTGGTTGGTTTGATTGCAGTACTTGCTTCTTAAGCAGTGTTCTCGTTGATTGTGCGTATAGCTTGCTTTCGATTGCGCCGCCTCACCTATGTCCCTACATGGCGCCCCTTCATGGCCTCATTGCTCATGTAGCCGGTCTTGGCAAGTGCTGTAGGCAATCTGAGCATGAATTGGCAGCGTTTTCCTAACACAGACACAAACCCAAGTAAACAAGCTTTGCTCCATGATGATTTCTCATGTGTCCCAACAATCAACAAGTTTGAATCTTTTTAGCTCTTGAGCCTCGCCGAGGTTGACTTGATGGCAGTCTACCGCGTCTCCGTGTCCGTCATGCCTGGAACTCGGAAGATGACGCAGGTCAAGGCAAACCCATTCTCCAGCACGGAAGCAATACTGTGGATGGCCGAAATCCATTCCGCACATCCTAAGAAAGCCTGGTTTCTGAGTCGATTCCCCTGTCAATACCAACAAACAAATGCTGGAATTCATCCATTCATAGTAAGCCCGAAACGCCAAAAGCAAACTTTTCGAAGCTCAACCAACTAGCAAATCGCGGCAACGGGATGCCTGGGTCGCGTTTTGGCTGGTGGGTCAGTTGAATTTTGCTCCGCTAAAGGCTGCGAAGGTGGCAACTTCCGCTTGCGTATTTTTTCCGGCAGAATAGGATCCATTCGGCGTATAGACCTGAGGTTGCAGGGTCCCTCCGGGGAAGTTGCCTTGATCCAATTCCTCAGACGCAGTTGGACCTGGATGGCGGTTTACTGGTAAATAATAGTGACCAATACACCCTATTAGTTTTTATTGCGTCAAATTGTCCTCAGTATGTCCACTGAAAGGGGGGGGAAGTCAATAAGCCCAAAGGCCACTGAAGATTAAACCAAGCGGCTATCTTGCACATTTTCGGGGGGATACCAAGCCATACTTTGGCTTAGTATGGCTCGCTGACTGGGAATGGATCAACTCTATTTCCTTGTGTGTCCCACCTCCCCTGGTTCTTGTGGGTCAAACTGACACAAGTTCAAGAACATCAGTTTAAGCCCATGACGAAGATTCCTTTCTGGGTCACTTTCCTCAGGTTGGTAAAGTACTACAATGTGCCGAGTCCCTACGGTTGCTCCGAGATCCCATGTTTTCGGGGACAGTACCTAGATGGCCCGAATGTTTGCTAAACCCTTATGGGTGTGTTTTTTCTTCGAGGGGACCTCCAAACCGGTAGTTGTCCTTTTGGTTTCCCTTTGAAACACACCAAAAAAGGGGCACCAACAACACAAACAACAGATCCTTATAACCAGGATCAACCATGTCAGTGTGACTGCCCGGAGGCTGAAGCGCATGCTGCTGCAGCAGCAGGCGACACAGACGCGCTGCGCGTGTTTGACTTTAAGGACATGGAAGCCACAACAGCGGTTGCTTTCGGCAGCTCCTTGCAATGTTTTCCCAGGACAGTGCCGGTCCTTTCGGGGGCTGCCTTCAAACTGCCCATGGCCACTCCGGGTTAAGTCCTAGGTAGTGCCCTCGGAGCCCTTTTCTGGGGAAGGGTTCCCCTACATAATAGACTACAGAAAAAGGGTACCCTTATTCTGACCTCTCTACTGGAGGACCTAGAGTCTGTCCAGAGATCGCCAGGCGGACCGCCACATTCCGGAGGAGGCCTTGGTGCAGTGCTCGCGGGTGCTGGAGCGCGCGGCCATGAACATGCAGGCCGCGAACGCCTTCGCGCGCTTCGTGCTTAGCTCGCGGACCTTTCTGGGGCCTTGGATCCTGAAAGCTGCAAGTTGCCTTCGGCTGATCCTTTTGAGACGAAGCGGAACATGGGAAAGGCCCCTGTTTTTTGGGAGTGCGGGGAGGACTAAAAGCAACACAAGAAATGCATCCGGGCTGCGGGCTCTTTCCAGTGGCACTCGCCTTTCCGCGCTTTTGTGGATGGGGCTCTTTTGAAAATCAACGCTAGTCCTTTGTCCTAGGGCCACTGGGCAAGTATGGGCCGTAGAATCTTCCACACGAGTGACGAGTGGGTCCACAGCGAGAGCCAACCTTGGACAGTATGCCTGTTGCACCATACCGGTCTTGTGCAGGCCTTGTCCTTTCGTGTCTCAGGCTTTTCGTTAGGTCTCTGAAGGGTCAGCCCCCCCCCCCCCCGGGCCCGTTGCGGTGTCAGCCGCAAAAGGCAATCACATCAGGCCCCCCCCTCTTTCTGCAGCTGTTGGGTGGCAGCTTGCAGTTTACTTGTGGATTGGTTGTAGGGAGGCGTCTGCCATTTAAGCACCCTCCCTCCCACCCTTGTGAGAATGTTGTCATTGCTGACTCATAGGATGGTTGCTTTGTGCTGCTGCCTTGTAGGCCACATGGGGTGTTGGCTAGTCCCTTCTTCCTAATGCTAAACAGTCCCCATTTTTGGAGTACGTTTTCTTCTTTACGGCTGTGCTACATACAAAGTTGGGACTTTCGAGCCGGAGCTCCGAGAGTACGTTTTCTTTACTACGGCTGTACTACAGACTTTCGAGCCGGAGCTCCGGGAGTACGTATTCTTCTTTACGGCTGTACTACAAAGTTGCGACTTTCGAGCCGTAGCTCCGGGAACAGGGGGGGACCCCTAATGCTAAAACCGGTTTTTCCGGGAGGGCCCGCTTAGTATTGGGGGGGGGGGGGGCGTTTAGCATTCGGGGGAAGGGATTAAAGGAGTAAGCATCATGTTGCCGAAAAGCTGTCTTACGTTTTGGGGGCGCGGAGTCTGCGTGATTGGACATGTCAAGCTTTGGAAGCATTGGCCAAGAGTACTCACCTGGAGTTTCGAGATTGGATATCCCGTTGTTCCTTCCCTCGCCGCCCATCGCTCATCTAATGAGCCAAACACATTTTCATGGCTCAGCAAAAACTCTTCGATTGGAGTTTTGCGTTCAACATGGGCTAGAGTGAGGATGCAACTTCGCAGCACGCTGAGACTAACAGTAGAATAAGCATCCTTACACACTGACGAGGACCCTTTAATGGGTCCCTTCAAGAGCAAAACGGTCTTTCAGGAACCTCCAGTCAGGCTCCATGTTGGTGAGCGGGTAATTCGTATTTAAACATCATCTTACGCAGCGCCGCCGAGCTGGTGCCATACTTGATCCTGTGTTTTATTTGGTGGTGGCACATTTCCTAAGCCCGAGGCTTGACAGACTCCCAATCCAACCACTAGTTTTGGCTTAATTATCGGCAACCAGTCGCCAAAAAGGCCCAGCATGTCTCGTGGATACATGAATGAATCCATATATCAGCCTTAGCTTCCTCATGTCCATTTCGGATTTATGCAGGAGACCGCACCAATCACAGGAACCCAAGCAGAAAACACACTTTCCCCAACGGCGAATCCCCACCGAGTGCAGGCAAAACACGTCACGGAGCTGGAGTGCGAAGCCTTTGAGAAGGCGGCGATTGTCATTGGAACCCACGCTCTTCTCTTCCATTTGCTGAAATGAATATTGGTTTATTCTCCCCTGTTGGTTTTGAAAGAATCTATCACTACTGGAGTTAATTTTATTTGTTTTTTTCCCCAGGAGCCTTAACCAAATGGAAGATGTTTTCTTGCTGGTGCGCAGCAGAGAATGACGTGTTGGGATTGAACCTAGGGGGTCCCCTTCAAGATGATGTTTAGGGGTTGTTTCCTCATTCTCTGCTTGAGCAGCAGCAAGTTGTATTGGGATAGGGGGGGGGGGTGTTTTTTGCCAATACCACTGAGCTCGTTTGGTTCGTGTGGGCGTCCGCCTTAGAAGGCTTATCCCAATCCGACTCGTGAGCGTGGATCCCCGGGCTCTAAATGAACTGAGGGCCCAATGTGGTGTGTTTTTGGAGTACCCGTCTTGGGGGTTTTGAAAAGGAAAATAAGGGGAAGCCAATATTTTGGGTGGTTCCCCTATTTTGCGCCAACATGCTAACCTTTGAATGCTGTGTATGCTGACCGGTGATTCATTGATGGCCTCTTCGGCAATGGCCACATCCAGGCATGTCTTGAAGCAAACGTCCCTCCGCCCAGCGGCATGGCTATTGTTCCTGAGGTTGCCGTTGAAATCGACCAACCTGCCTATGATTTCAGGCAACTTAATGGAGAATGATCATGCTCCGGACCTTTTCACCATTTCTGAATGAACATAATCTTTAATGTTGGCACTTGATCAATAAAGCCCCCCCGCAACAATGGAGGCGCTAGAAAACAGTAGGCTCACTTTTGGGACGTCCAAGCAATTGAGGATTTTGGGGCCCAATTCTACTTTAGAATTGCAGCCACTTCTTTTTGCAATTTTATTTTAGTGTAGCAACCACTTCTTCCTGAGCAGACTTGTTGGAATACTGCTTTAGTATTGCAACCACTTCTTTCTGAGATACTTTTTGGAATACTACCGCAGTATTACAGTCACTTCCCTTTCAGTTCTTTCTGTGGCCATTCAAAGCGTATGCCTTTCAGCCAGGGAGGGCTTGAGCTTGAGCCAGGGAGGGCTGGGGATGGTTTTCACATTTCACAGGTTCAGCTGGCTTTGGGCTTTGCGTTTGAGCAACCAATTCAAAGGGGAATGCTTTTAAGCAAGTGGGCCACCAATTGAACGGGGATGCTTTTAAGCAAGTGGGCCTTGAAAGGGGAATGCGTTTAAGCAAGTGGGCCACCAATTGAAAGGGGAATGCTTTTGACTAAAGCAACTGATAGTATATTTTATGGGAGGGGGGGTTGAAAGCTTGCAGACTAATGTGGTCCCCCGAAAGAATGCCATTGTTGTGGTTCAGTGGGGTCTGTGAGGGCTACCCTTGTCCTGATTGTTTTTTGTGCATTAAAATACTGTTCAGTAAAGAATTTGCAGTTTCAGGGCTAGGGATGGTTTTCAAATTTCACAGGTTTCAGCTGGCTTGGGGTTTTGTTTTTGGGCAACCAATTCAAAGGGGAATGTTTTTAAGCAAGTGATCCCTTCACTTGCTGGTGCTCAGCAGTAAACGTGGAATGACCCCTATCAACCATCCCCTATGGCTTCCTTTCAGGGAATCCCAAATTCCCTTCTCTCTGAGCACCAAGAAACAGGCGATGTGGATGGGAACGTCTCAGGAGCTGTCAACCGATCTGAAGGCAAGCCCCGGACTCAGAGGAATCAACTGCCATGTGGCCTTGGAGCCACTCGTAGCTTCCTTCCATTGTTTAAGAATGTTTTTGTGTTTTCCCCTGTTGGTTTTAAAGGGAACCCACCACTACGTGAAAAGAATATATATATATATATATATTTTTGCCAGGGGTCTTAAACAAAAGGGAAGCTTCCTTACGGTCCTGACAGCATGCAATCAGTCCAAAGGGCCCTAAATTTGATGCCATGTCGATGGTTGCAAATGGCCATGGCTGCAGTTTGGGTGACGGCACGGGAATTCCTCCGCATGTGGAGTTGAGTTACTGAGTTGTGTCCGAGCTGTTGTTGGGAAGGTTTCGCAAAGAAAACCAAAGGGTCGACTCTGCGCTGGAGTTTAGATGACCCAGGTACCTTGTGGCCACCAAGAAGCCACCCAGAAGGTTTTCCAAGCATCTCTGGAAGAAAATTGCGCTTTCCCGGATTTCCGATTGGTCGAACAAGGAAAGCAAGTGGTGCGTTTCCCATAGACAGCCCAACTATGGTCCCTTCTTCTCTACATGTATTGACTTCATCAAACAAGGGTTGAGTTTTTTCCAGGACAATCAAACAACAGCAACGCCCTTTATCCTGAAAGGCCATTGGCTTCGGAGAAGGTGTGACAAAGTCACTCTGCTCTTCCACGTAGTCCCTGCGTTTGCGATTTCCAGTTTGCTTCTCGTACCCTTTGTTTGGAAGATAAAATGATCCAGTAAAGCTGGCTATCCTGGTTGAGAGGGTCCGGCTCTTTTCAACAAAGGGGATCAACAGGCAAACCAATTCGTCCACTGCTTGCGTGTCTCAAGCACAACCCGCACCTGGCCATGTGTGTTTCTTCTTGAACTCGGCGTTCACCGCCTGTTGCACGCTTTGTTGGGCACTTAGGCACCAAACGGACACCAAACTCTTTTTTGGAGGGGTCTTCAATGCGAGGATGTGTCTTAAGCGTCAACCATTGTTGTTTTCTTGGCTGGGTGTCCTCTGATTTCTTCTTGGAGGGGGTCCTCGATTTTTCTGGGAGGGGTCCTCTAAGTTTTGCTTTTTCCCCAGTTCCCTTGTTTCCTTTTTTTCGGGAAGGGTTCCCTTAAACTCAACCAACCACTCAAGGATGCCCGTTTTTCCCCTGGCCACTGGGCATGTGAGGTTACCTTTAAGGGGAAACCAAAGGAAGGCTGCTTAGAAGACTAAAACATGGAAGCTTCTGCCGCCCTCAGTAAGACCTCAGCAAACTCAACACTCACCCAGAACCAGCCCCGAGCGACGGAGTTTCTCTTGGAGGGAGTCCCCAGGATCCGGGACCAAGGCTGGACCAGCCTGCGCTTGGCCGTGGAGACAGGCCGTGCCATGCTGCCCTGGGCTCGGAGATATGTGTTTGAGGATGTCCGGGAGAGGGCCATGGCGCATACATATATGGGTCTGTACATATATATATATATATATATTGACAGAAGCGGTTCTGCATAAACACCTGTTTTCATATTTTGGGTCCAAACGGGATTAAAACCCCGGACGACCCCCCGGACAAACTGCCGGACAACCCTCCGGACAGCTTTGAGGGCACAAAATCGGTGGGACAGCTTTGAGGGCCCAAAAGTCCGGGACAAACCCCCGGACAAATCCCCGAACCCTCCACACAGCTTTCCCGGGACAAACCCCCGGACAAGTCTTCGGACAGGTTTGCAACACACCAAAACCAATTGGAAACCACTCGGAAACCACTCAGAAACCGCTCAGAAACCACTCGGAAACCGCTGAAGCCATTCGGACCCGCTCAAAACCAGAAACCACTCGGGAATCACTCGGAGGGAAGTATTCTCGCGGGAGGGGGGGTTTGCAGCATAAATCTCGGCAAAGTGCGCAGACAACCCTCCGGACAACTTGCCGGACAGTTGTTTGTCCAGCAGTTTGTCCCGGACTTTGTCCGGCACTTTGTGCCGCACTCTGTCCCGCATATCGAGGGGGGTGTTTATGCAGAAGGGCATTCGTCAACATATACATACATATATATATATATATACAAACATCTATCCTCATATGCCCTGGCCAATGCCGCGCTCTCCTAAAAGAACTCATTTCCTTGAATAAAATATGTTCTGAACAAAACCTGCTAAACAGCATGCAACACACTGGTATTTACAGTGTTTGTTTTAATTTCCAAGGGTTGGTGTGGAGTTTCTTAAGTCATTAAGAAACATATCCAATGTCCCAACTTTACCGCGCACAAGTTGAAAAGGATAGTAAGGTGCACACCCCAATAGACTGAAAGCAGACGCTTTAAAGCGATTCAAGATTCCCAGGACTCTAGATCTTGAATCTTGAATCCAGTATGCGACCCCCTTTAAAGCACATGTGGATCCTTGATTCAACATTCAAGATTCCCAAGACTCTAGATCTTGAATCTTGAATCCGGTATGGGGCCCCCAAAACGCTTTAAGGCACGTTTATCATGGGTTCAAGATTCAAGAACTAGAGTCATTGGAATCTTGAATCATAGATCCCAATGTGCTTTAAAGCGCGCTTTAAAGCGTTTTGGGGGGTTCTATACAGGATTTGAGATTCAACATCTAGAGTCCTGGGGATTCTGAATCTTGAATCTTAGATCCAAAAAAGCGCTTTAAAGCGCTTTGGGGGTTCTATACAGGATTCGAGATTCAACATCTAGAGTTCTGGGGATCTTGAATCTTGAATCTTAGATCCAAAAAAAGCGCTTTAAAGCGTTTTGAGGGGTTATATACAGGATTCGAGATTCAACATCTAGAGTTCTGGGAATCTTGAATCTTGAATCTTAGATCCAAAAACAAGCGCTTTAAAGCGCTTTGGGGGTTCAATACAGGATTCTTGAATCTTAGCTCCAGAAGTGCTTTAAAGCGCTTTACAGGGTTCTAGGTGGATACAGGGACAGTCGAATGTCGGGCAGGAGGCCTGAAAAGTGGGTGGGCATCGCGCAACAGTACTGCAAACACCAACAAATTTTCTTGGGGCGTGTTCTTTTTTGTTGTTTTGGGGGGGGGGAACCATGTATATTATATATATATATATATATATGTATACGGGTCTGTCTTTTTGGGTTGGTTTAATGGAGAAGCAATCGGAAACACCGAAGTCCCGTTTGGGGGGTCCCACTGGGCCCGTGACTTCTGTGCCCCACCCCGAGGCTTCGAATGCATCGCGAAGGTAACAGGAGCCCATCGCTTCTGTGGTGTCGACTGACTTCCGTCGGCGGTTTTCGTTGAAAGCTGCGCCCAAAACCTTTCTTGGCCCTCTGTGTAGGTTCTACTACTTGGCTTTGAGGTTGTAGTATGGCCTACATAAGCCTTCATAGCCATGGTAGAGCCGAAGGTCAACGGATGTGGGATTAAGCATACTGTTTTGCAACAGCATGCTTCTCAACTTGTTTCGCGTGCAGCTCATTTTGAAGGGCATGCTCTGTTTTCGTTTGGTCGGGCGCAGGCAAGAACAGCTTCGGCGACGGTAGGGGGAGGTGGGTAATCGCATCAGAGTCGATGACAAAGTGGCTTCGTTTAGACCTGGCGTCAGGTGGTGCCGCCTTCCAGGGAGGGTCCCAACGCCAGTTCCGCAACTTTGACAATCGCCCGCTTTTTGCTTGCCCAGCATATCACGGTCGAAGATGCAGGTAGTAGTAGTGAGTAGTCGTCCAGTGTGATACTGCAATAGGCCTCTCGGACAGGCAATGCATGTGCAGAACCTATCTATCAGCAGTGGCACCTAGGGTCACATGGTTGAGTCCTCAGAGTCTCGATCAAGCCTTTGCTTACTCCCAACTTAACAGGGGACCAAGAAACCCTCATTTTTCCCGGCCATCCGATTCCTTGGGTTTTTAGGTTGTTAGTTGGTTTAGGGGAAGTTTCCATTTGGGGGACCCCTGTTTTGGGGGTCCATGTGAATTTGCAGGGAGTTTTATTGATGCCTGTCTACGCTGGTCATGCAGCTTTCAACTACACAGACGCAAACCCAGATACGGACAGGACAGACTCTCACGCGGGCACATCAAATAGAGACTGACACACACCCAGACGCAGCCGCAAACCCAGCCACATACGCGGAACAGACGCACACGCGCAGACACACAGATACCCACATAGATACCCACACAGATACCCACGCATTTGCACAATTTCACCAGAAGATGACGTTGTCACCGGAAGATGCCTTTTGAGGCTGCGTGGAGCCTTTGGACTCGCAAAGAGCACCCAATGGCCAACCGGCAGGACCTTCATCCGCTTCATGATCAAAGGCTTCCAGGACTATTTCAGCGCATGCCCCTCTGCCGGCAGTTGGATGATATTGTGGAGAGGTGTTGACGGCAACGCCCAGGTGTTCAGTGGATTCCATGTTGTTTCATCTTACAAATGGACCATGTTTTGCAGGCTGCGGTGTTGCGATGTTGGCCGTTCTGGCGGGGCAAACCTGCATCTTCATCAGTTGTTAAAGCGGGGAGCTCCCACAATCGATTGCCGGAGGAAGTCAACTACACTTCCCATTCACGCCTTTGATGGTTTGATTGCCAACCAATGGAAACAGGGTTGCTTGGAGTCAGTCAAAACGTTCACCAACATCCGAAGGTTGAATCTTGGTGATGGTTTCCGTTTTTTTTTTTTTTTTTTTTTTTTTTTTTTTTTTTTTTTTTTTTTTTCGTTTGCAGGCCTACTTCGGCCGCCAAAACGAGCAAGCTTGTTATTGGACCTTCCTTTACATGCGAAAGGGCTATGGTCAGTGCCCAAAAACCCGTGACACCGTCACACGTTCGCACATCCCCATATCTCCTATGCAGCGCACTTCTCCACAATGACCCACTAAAAGTGCTTTCCGCTTCGAGTTGAGCATCGGATGCTTCGAAGTCGTCGAGTGCTGTCTTTTAAAGTGGCGGGGACCAGAGGGCTGCATTCGTAGAAGTGCGATAGAAGGGCATCCAGGACTTGTTTCCCAGAAAGGTGGGGGATCATCAACCCAGTGTTTGTCGAAGTCAATCCACAAAAAGCCCGCCTTGTTTTCCTATGGCCACTGACCAATTTCAGACATGCAGTCATTGATCAAGCGCCAATACTGCCTTGATGGTTGTTAAAGGTCATACCTTGGCCTTTGGATTGGTGTTAGACTGCGCTGATGCAACTCGGCCACCTCGTAAGCTACCCGCCCTTCTTTGCGATGGTGTGACGGGGATCAACCAGGTTCCAACATGTGATACACACACACAACTTCCCCCGCGCGCACCATGCCAGCGCGTGTGCGTATAAGCTTCTTTACATAATATTATATATGTGGGTGGGTTGGTGTGGGGTTGGTTGGGGGGGGGGGGCGGGATTTGGGGGCGGCGGGGTTCGTGTGTGTGTGTGTGAGTGGTGTGTGGTGGGTGCATGCGTGCGTGCATGCGGGAGTGAGTGCTTGCGAGTGCATTCAAGTTGGGAGCGGCATGGTGGACTCACTCTGGTTCAACTGCTCACAAGTAGGAGGAGAGGAGTTGCCCATTCGTCCATGTCCAGTAGCGCGTTCGCATTTTTATGGGCAATTAAGAGCGACCTCTCACAGAACATATGCGACCTCAGCCATAGTGAAGTTTCCCTTTCTGTTCTTGCTGATATGAGGTATTCTGCTTCACCCTATGCTGAAACCGTGGCAATCACAACAGGATTGCTCGGAGCCTCCGAGCAGACGATCAACCCAGACAATTCGTAAAAGGTGAAATGGTTTCCTTGGGTTTCCTTGACCATTGGATAAGTGTTTCGGTGTCTTTAGGTGCTATCAGCAACAGCAATGACTTTGATGACTTGCCCGGGTACAAGCAACTGCTGACGGAGCCTTGGTGGGTGCTGCACTCAGCTTGGATTTCCTTTCTGCCGTGCCATTTTCTCTTGGGACAACTTCAAAGCTTGATTGCTATTGGGTTGGATCTTTAGACTTTAGCTTTTTGGAAAATAAAGGTGATGTCCACTAAGCCCTCAAAAGTTAAACTTTTTGCAGGGCGGTCAACAGCAACCAAGAAAGGGGGCAAGAAGTGTTACGGAAAGCCTCGAGATGCCGCATAACAGGGCCAAGCAAGCTAAAAACGTCTTATGAGGAGATGAATACCGAATCCCTGCCTCGTTCATTTGGTTTCCACAAACTCACCGCCGTTGCCAATCTGTTCTTGTTTCAGTCTCAGCGGGTAAAATGCATACACCCCATGAGGAACATCCCGCACTTGGAACAATGGCCTTAACGGCATGAATCCGATAAGGATTGTCCAAGCCTCTATTTGAACAGCCTGTGTTTGTGAGGTATGTTATGTATGCATGTTGCAGATTTCAACATAAGCATCAACACGTACACCCCACCTAGCTGCAACTCTTTGGCCCCAGGCAACATATTTGAACAACTGCCGTTCTTTCGGTTGGGTTCTCAAAACAGTGGTCCCTCAAAAGGGGGGGGTGTCCTTTATACCAACCAAAAGCAGGGCCAGTATATCCTTTGCTTGAGCTGAAACCTTGGAGTTTCCGGAAAGCCCAGTAATGCGAGCTGTTCGTCCGAACGCGATTTGAGGAGGGATTTAAGAAAAGGTTGTATTGAAGACGAGCAGAAGGAAGAAGAGTATAGCACTGGGTGAATGTAGGTCTTGGGGCTGAATATCAGCCTCGATGTGTGGTGCACATTTGCTTGCGTGGCATCACCTACAAGACTATCTCTCTTATGTCCCTTGACTCGCTTGCTTTCGAAGTGGAATTTGAGAATTCAGAATAACTCTAAAATGAGTACACTCATTCTCCATTTCAGGCTGGGCAAAAGTCACCCCGGCGTTGAGAAGCATCTGGATTGGCAGATTTTAACATGGCACGGGGAATCCGATGACTACCGCTCGTAGACTTCTCTTCAGGAGCCCTGAGTGGGGGCATGTTTGTGTCGTTTTCATGTGCTTTGAGTCATGGTTCTTGGTGGCTCCTAGCCACCCCCTTGGCTTTTTAGCCTTGTAGTGTTTAGTGGTAGTTTCCATTTAGCCCACTAAAAGGGAAACTTTTAGCAGGGGATCTGAGGGCAGCCCAGGGTTCAGGTTGAAGGAGATACCTTTCAATCAGTACCTTGCCCTCCTTCCCCACTGGACCTGCCTGAGGCGCAGATGCTGGACATGTTGGCGCAGGCCAAAACCGGGGCTCTCAACAGGAGCCCTCCAGCATTTCTTGTTTCTCGGTTTGCGTCCTGGTTTTCAGGGGAGCATTGTTTCGAAACAAAAGTACCCGTTGCCTGCGACCGTACCTTCTCATGGCCCACTGACAAAAAACACATACTGACCTGTGGCTTATGTTGAGAGCGCCATTTGTTTGGAACATGTTATGCTATTCCCCAGAGCCGAGGAAATAGCCCTTGAGAGATGGTCAACCAGGATCCCGGAGTTTGTATGGCTTTGGGTGCTGCCAGATGATTTTGAGTTTGATAGACAAGCCTGGATGTGAAGCATTCCTTGCAAGGATCCTTGCCAGGATTCACCATCGACCCCCTTGCAAAGATCACTTCTGAGACTCGCCCATCAAATCGATGGTTGCAATAGCTTTGTGTTTGCCAAGAATGTAATTCAGCCGGAAACCCACGATTTCCTCTAGCCTGAACGGAGCCCTGAGAAGTCCGAAGGGATAAAGGAACCCGCGCTTCCCCCCACTGCTGCTTGAACAGTACTTGTGATTTTGGACATGAGCAAAAGCAGTTGTTGGGAGGGTGCTGGAGCGAAGCCATTTCTCTCTCTGGCCCTATCTTTGGGGACATGTGTTTAGCATGTGTTTAGCCTCTAATAGTCCACAGCGGCCCAAGCCCAACCGAGCGTCAATAGGTATCTGGCTTGCTTCTGCAGTTGACCGCCAAGGAAAAACATGATGCACCCGAATGATATATATTGTTGTTACTACGATATAGTATCATATATATATACACATTACATTACATACGAGGATTTAGCATTTGGAGTTGTATGCATGCTGTGGAAATGCCCAAGCTGCGGCAACTGACACAGGACTCACAAAATAACCACAATGCACCCTGAATGAAGTTAGACATTGGAAAGCGATAGGGGGCTCGCCAGTTCGGCAACAACAAGTCGCATGCAAGAAATTCCGACCGCGCTCCACATGCACATTGACATAAGGGGGACATCCAGAATATACACGTACACTTGTGTAATCTTGCGTACATTAGTTATAACACATAGATACATAATTCATGCGGCACGGCACCAGCAAAGTCAGCACAAAAAGGGAGGTGGGGCGAACAGGGCGTCTCGCATGACCTCAACAGGCTTGGCCCAAGAAGTACGTGCAGATGATGGAAAAGAAGATCGAGAAGTTCGATGCCGAGCAGAAGGCGCAGAAGCGTCGGAAGCTCCTGGGAATTGGTAGCTTGGCGTCGGTGCAGTTTCTGCGCGGATTGCCAAGCATACTGCGGATGGACGAATTCCTGCACCACTGAACGTCCATGGGATTGTTTGTTGGTATTTATGGGAGAATCATGATTTCAGGGTTTCTTAGTGCAGGATTTCGTCCAGCCACAGCACTGTGCGATTTTTGGCCAAGTTCCTCAATGAGACCAAAATTGGATAGTTTGTGCGTCAGGTTGCCCGGTTCACACGGAGTCTTGTGCTTCCGGAAATTCCTTTTGATCCTCTCAGCGTGTTCCCAGGGGCCCTCCGCTCCCTCTCAACTGATCCAATGCAATGACTAAAGGGAGGCATCCCCACCCCCCAAGATGGAATTGGGAGAGCGGGGTGCCCCTGGATGGAAGACTATTGGAACTGAAAAATCTCCCCCCCCCCTTGCCCCCTAGTCCGAGGATCGTTTCCTTGAAGCAGGCGTAAGGGTTCTCTTTTGGTAGTCCTGTGCGTCCATCGAAGCGTCTGATGGTTGGGTTCCAATCTGTTTCCTCGTCCTTTTTGGTGTGACATCCGCTCCAAAAGATGTTGTGTTTCTTCACAGCGCGGTTTTGCAACAACAACCGCAGGCTTATATAGCGAGATGCGCATGCCCTATGACTTCTTGCGGCCCCGTTGTCCCATGAGTGAGCGTCGGCACAGGGTTCAGAGGGCCACAAAGGCCATCGACGTCTCACGTGGGCCGCTGTAATTGCGGAGTAGGCTTGAGTCTATCCTGTTTGACCTGCCTAATTGAATGGCTATGATGATTGCCAGAAATCCCAATGTGCACTGGATTTCCACCAAACGCCCAATTGCCCCATTCAGTACCAGTTTCCCCTTTTGCATGGCTTGAACGCCTTGAGGGGCCATTTTCATCGAGTTTCCGTTTGGTGCGTGATGTTTACCTCACCGCACTTCCCACGTGCGCAGTACAGCGACGGGAGCTCCTTCCTGCACGTGGCGGCCGTCGAGGGTTGGGGGCCGAGAAAAGAACCCGACCGGAGGTCCGTGCTAACCCAAAACTATGCCCAACGGGAAAGCATCTCACCAGTGCCCTTTTACCAACTTGTTTTGGGGAGGATTCCCCTACTAAAATAGACTAGAGAAAAAAGAGTACCCTTATTCTAACCTTTCTACTGGAGGACCTAGTCACTCCCCGAGCTCATGAACTTCAACTTGTTGGGAAGACCACTTTAGTTACACACAAATTCTTGGACTTGTTTTGGCCAGCCGAAGTAGGAAGTGAGAAAATGAGAGCAGTGTGCAAAATCCTCAGTCGCCATTCGCGCCCAGGGTTTGTGCGCATTGCTTTTTGGAAGTGTGATTTGAACGGACATGGCACAGCTCTTTGTGCGAGTGAAGTCAGCGGCCTCTCGTCATGGTCGTCTATTTTTGTTTTGCCCAAGCAAACAGATGCTTCGACACTAGTAGCATTCAAAGCTGGCAGGGGACGAGGATAGTCGAGGTCAAGCACGGCCCTTGGACGGCATCTTCAGGGGCTCCCATGTGGTGGTTAGGAGAAAAATTAGCTTGCCGGTCTTGTTGTTGACAGGCGTGTGCAGTCTAGCTTGCTCAAGTCCAAACAGCACTTGGCTGGGCTGTCAGCTGAACAGTGAGTCACACAAAAACCAAACACACAAGACATGTGGAAACGAGGAAAAGGTGGCCTCCTTTGCCCTGTGTCTCCGGTGCCTGCGGTGCATTGGAGGTCACTTGCCCATCTTCAAGCTGGTTCGCAGCTTCTCTGATGCCAACCAGGCGGCGGCCAGTGTTCGGATGGGGGGAGAGAGAAGTTGTATGTTTGTTTGCCATTCCCGACCCTGAGCAATGCAAGGCCCCTTGGGCCCTTAGTGGGTACAAGGGAGGTAACATTGAGGGGGAGTCTTCGCATGCCTACCACTTCGAGGCTTTGATGTGGGGATTGTTTGCGTCAGCACCATTGAACCAAGACGCTTTCCAAATGTGTCGGGTGTTTTTTGCTGCTCGTAAGCATGGGTTCCTGGATTGCCTATATGCCCTCTTCAGAGCAAACATCGCTGGTAAGGAAGGGGCTGGCCACTCGTTCTTAAGCGAGCTGGAACCTCTCGCCTTAAAACGTTTTTTCGTGGCCGTTTGGTTGTTCAGTGTTGCCCCGGAAGCTGAAGGGCAGCTGAAAGGTTCATTTCCAGTGACATCACGGTTCTAGAGTTGTTTGCAACGTGGGACTGGATCATGAGCCAACTCTCGGTTGGCTCCTTCTATGTCAGCCTAGATATCGCCATTGTCAGTTCCAGCATATCGCCCGCCCCGCACTTCACCTGCAAGAAGCCACAAGAAGCCAGCTGAAGCGCTCTGGTGCTCAGCGGCAGTTGTAAACCAATTGCAGGCATTGTTCTATGTGCAGCAGGCGCAATTTTGTAGCTTGCCAGTTCCAGTTAGCCGAAATGCATGGCTTTCCGGACCTAGAGCCTAGAGTACGTTGCTTTTGGCCGGCTTCAGGTGTCCATTGATTTCCCATCGTGTGGTTCCTGATTGTCTTGAAACCTCAACCAGGCCCGTCCCGAAACCTTTCGACGGAGATCTGGATCTCTCAGGAGGGTTCCGTTTGATACTTAGGCGATTGGGTTGCGGTGCCACCCGATCGATCGCCACGCCTAAGCCGGACACGCCAGACCTACCTGTGGAAAGCTCGCATCAGCGATCAGAAAACCCCGCTGCACGCCCGGGTCGCACAGTCGCCCACCCCCTCTCCCCCCACCGCCGCCACAGGCATTAGGTGGGTGGTTCTGCCTGGTTTAATGGGGGTGAGGGCTACACAAACCTTTATAATTTACAATTTATTTCCATCGTAGTAGAACCAAACGTCAATTGGTTTTGGGCTCCCAAAATGAGTCTATTTGGATGGTCTGAATTTATTCATCGAACATTGTGGGGGGTAGACGTTTGCAGCCAACCCGAGAGTACTTGCTGGTGCTCAGTAGGGAGTGGGGAAGGAACCCAGGATCCCCTTAAAGGAAACCACCAGAGATGGTTTATATGAATATGGGTCATTCCCTCATTCCATTCCCTGCCTATCAGCAAGATTAACTCACCTGCGGTCACCTGCGACAGCTTTCAATCCACTTTCCGAACATGGGGCACTTTGACTCCGCACGGGTGGTTGTACACTCAAAAGATGCCCAACCCGCAGAGGCGGGTCCTTGGTCGCCCAGGGCTATTTAGGTTTGTCTTAAAAATTGGGGCACTCCGAAAATGGTTGGTTTGGTTTCCCTTCAAACCATACCAAAAAAGATTGCCCTCAAAAATACACACGCCCAGTCCTTTCTCTCATAGGCCTTTGCCCCTCAATCAGCCGTTATCAACGAGCTTCGCGAATCATAACGACCTCGCAAATAAGGAATGTCATCAGACCCGTATCCTGATGTCAACGCATGTCTGAAACTATGCGCATGATGCTGCTTTCATTGCGCGCCCACGCATTTTTGCCTATGACTCAGGACGGCTTAACATGTTTGGGTGGAACTCATTATAATGTTCGGATCCCCCTCATTGGGATGCCAGTCATGAATTCGCATTGGCAAAGGCTCTCCATGGAATCCGTTCATCAACGTCCACTTAGAAGAGGTTGGGCTCCGAACATGTTCCGCGTTCGGGATTTTGGCAATTGGCTTTTTGGGGATTTGTTGGGCAAAACGACAGCCTCGATCTGGCAGCTGATTTTCTCTTCAGGTGAGCCTCAATCAAAACGGCTAATCAAAGGAGAGCCCCAACCGCAAATAGGAGCGGCTGCCCTTTTGATTCTTTACGTGGATTTTGGGTAGACGATTCTAATACCTCAGGGTTGTGACTCAGGTCGCATCGCAGAATGGGCATCTCCTCGTGCCGCGGACCTCAGTGGCTTGCTGCTGGGTAGAGGTGTCCTTTTGGCGAGCAACGAGCAAAAAGGGTTTTGTGATGTTTGCTTGAAATCTGGTTTAATGCACTCTCAAAAGCGGGTGCCATCAACAAAAGGACACACCCGAGTCAATTTGGTCCAATGTTCCAGTGCCGTCTATCCTCTAAGGGTTGATAACTTTACGAGGTACTGCGTAGGCCACTCTTGCCTGACAAAGTGGCAAGAGGACCACCCCTACACAATATTTCAATAGCACTCGGGAACCATTTTCTGTGGGGAATGTTGCTTGTTCCTATCCCAAGCAAGAACACACGCGCAGTGTGAGAGTCCCAGCGAGTTTGTTCTGATGAACAATAGTATTCAACACAACAAAAGCCAAGCCGCACCTTACCGAAGATTGGCCGTTTCCCGGTACAGAGCAAGCCTTTGTGCTTGACAGGCCATTGGTTCCTCAATGTCACTCGTGGTTCTCTCCATAGGCCAGTGACTCCCAATCTGACAAAGACGCACCGCGGACATATTTTTGTTCTGAACCCGGGAAACGGCAGGTGGAAACTGAATATTCCGCGTTTATGCCCGGCTGTCAACAGAGTTGGGCTGAGAGATCTTCGAAAGCCCAGCGGCTTCCCCTGAGGTGCAAAACGATCTTAGAGAAGAAGGCGCGTCACGGACTGAGCCCAAAGGGAGCCCATAGCTCAATCTCCTCATGCCGGTTGCCGTGCATCACATGCATTTGTCCGGGTTGCTGATACCAAGATTTGTCTTATTGATTTAATGTCTTGTCATCAGAAGGGGCCGACTCACGAGCTGCCAAAAGCTAAGGATTGATTTGGCTCGTGTATGGCCGCTTACCTCCTTGCGTGTAGTTGATGGTTTGAGCTCATTAATATTCAGTACAGCAACCCAGCATGAATGATTTCACCCAACACCACGAGTGGATATGTTTGACCCTTCCACTTCAGCTTAGCGCGCGGAGAAGCAAGTTGTCTTTGAACCAAGGACTGGAACTATAGTTGTTCTCTCCAATTCCAACTTCCTCCCAGTTTGAGTTGCCCTTATCCAACTCCTGCAGCGTGTTGAACATTCTAATGGGCGAACCAAAGTGCACTTTCATATCTCAAGGATATGGAGGTGGTGAGGGTGGTTCCACAATGTTTCGCGTTGGCAGATGCACCCTTGTGTCCAGCCACACCATTCCCAGCAGGGAAAAGCAATTACGCGGACTCACACAGAGACATGGGTACTCCGCCCGTGGCCAGTTTCCCTGTTTTGCCGCTTTGCTTCTTCCAGTCGGTTCTCAACCAGAAACGGACAGCTAAGAACAAGCAGCCTCTTTCCCTCCATTGACAGCCACTACCAGCTGTGGCTGGTAGGCCTTCGCAAACAGATGTGGTCAGCAGTTCTGGCACGTTGCGTGTGCCGATGCACGTGAAACATTCATCTCTCCTTGGTCGGTG
>CAUJNA010000167.1:62500-82500 GCA_963377175.1 Effrenium voratum
AGGAAGTTGGGAAGGAAAGCTGGCAGAATGCGCCGTGTGTTGGCGGGCTGGCGTTACAAACTTTTTCGCGCTGGCCAGAACATCATCGAGAGCCTGGCGTGCAGGAGCTCGGAAGGGCTTGCGGCTTTGCACAAAGTGCATCCTGAAATCTGAAAGCTGGCTCGTAATGCTGCCGCGCTGGCGTTGGGGCTTTTCCCCCACTTACCAGACCTGGGATTGGCTTTCATATATTTTTCCTCAGGGATCCTCAGCACTGGTTGATGTCAATCAGCATTGCTTACCAATTATAGGAGTTCTTCAAGTGACGATTCCACGCAGTGCTCGAAACAACATTCACAGGGGTCATTTGGCTATTGAAGAGAGGTCCTGAAACTTCCAGAGACGCATCAAACGCAGTCCTGAGCAACAGCATTTCAATGCTTTCTGTGTTTAATCAGATTCCATGAGACCACTTGCCGAATTTCCATCTCTGGCATTTGCCATCAGACGGGCACTTGCTAGATGTACGATTGCTGGTGCTTGGATCCTTCCAGCTCAAGGCACCGCCCAAGTTCCCAGGGTGCGCCGGAACAAGACCAGACGAGGGAACCTCAGAGGGCGCTTCGGATCGCCGATTCAAGTGGAATGCTTACCATAATTCAAGGGCTCTCCCCCCCCCCCGAAAAAGAAACACATTGCATTTTTGGGGGTCCCCCACTTCCCCCCCCCTAGGGACGGGGATTCTTACCATTGTCAGTTTGCCCCCCCCTAGGTAGTCGCTAATCAGATTGCCATTCCTCCTGCCTTTCCTTCTCAAGGCCAGAACTGTTCCCAGTCTCCCCAGTGTCACTTCCGTTTTGCTCCCGCATGGCAGGGTCAACCCACTTGTCCAAAGCGAATCGACCTTTCAAGCTGTTGGTTCCCCTGTTGGGTCATTTTTGTCCACAAGTCCCAAAATTTGTTTATATCGGTGAGCCGCGTGGACTCTGGAGCCCATCGCCCTCGGATCCAGGATCCTGGGCCAACCTGTTGAGGGCGAGAACTCTGAGCCCATGGACGAGGAAGACTTCAAGGCCGGAAGCCTCCGGTCCCAAAAAGCAGTGCAGTCACCTCACATGTGTCTTGTTGAATTAAAGAAAAAGCAACCCCTTTGACAAAAGGCGTCTATATAGGCGCTAATATGTTTGATTTACCCTTGTTGGTTTTTCTGGGACTCTATCACGAAAGTTTTCTGGTTGTTCCTGACGTCGCGAATGGAAGTTTACGCCTTCGAGCTTTAGCCTCGGAAACCCCTCAGTTTGGGCCCGACCGGCGATCCAATTCCTGTGATCCAACGACCGGACGCGGCCCTGAAGGAAATGACCCAGGCTGCCAGCTGATTTTGGGAGCCTTGAAATACATGAACGTTTCTGAAGGTCCTAAATTTGTACCTGGCTGATTCAGAGCCCCTTTGAATAGCAGAGGGATGCGAATGATGCATGCGGGCTTCTTGATTTGCTCAGGGCCCTCGCTGGATTGTCTTTGTTGTAGGACTCCCCCTTGCGCACTAGTAGTTGTTTGCACGTGCTGAGATCAGGCGCCTAGTCGGCAAAAGTTACCTAGGGGCCCTATGTGGGAAGTGATACGGTGTACTTGGACCGTAGCTATGTACTTGAGGTCCAGGATCAGCGATGGGTGTCCTGTGATTTTGCTCCCTGAAAGCTTGGGGTCTCGACCCGGAGTGGTTCGAAGTTCGAAGCGGCTCACTACAGCCGGGGATACCACCCGAGCTTGTTCTATTTGCAGGCCTTGAACGGCCAGGATCTTTTTTCCTCCCCCCCCCCCGCCGCAGTTGACCAGGTATACAAGCAGGATTGGGGTTGACAACAAGTAGACCTTCCTTCTTTTGGGACCCCAAAACGGGCTGGATGTTGCAGAGTAGCTGCCAGCCAAAGCCTCGCATTCCCTCGCAATTGCGCGCGTGCCAGATGGAAGTCCCGGAAGTTTTTCTGGAGATGAAGTACTTCAGAAAGGCGAGTGGTTGTTGGTGGTTGTTCTTGTGGTTGCTTGTTCTTGGGGTTGGTTGTTCTTGGGGTTGTTTTTTCTTGGGATTGGTTGTTCTTGGGGTTGGTTGTTCTTGGGATTGGTTAGTTGGTTGTTCTTGAGGTTGGTTGCTCTTGGGGTTGGTTGTTCTTCGGGTTGGTTTTTCTTGGGGTTGGTTGTTCTTGGGGTTGCTTGTTCTTGGGGTTGGTTAGTTGGTTGTTCTTGAGGTTGGTTGTTCTTGGGGTTGGTTGTTCTTGGGCTTGGTTGTTCTTGAGGTTGGTTGTTCTTGGGGTTGCTTGTTCTTGGGCTTGGTTGTTCTTGGGGTTGGTTGTTCTTGGGGTTGGTTGTTCTTGGGGTTGGTTGTTCCTCGGGTTGGTTCTTCTTGGGGTTGGTTGTTCTTGGGGTTGCTTGTTCTTGGGGTTGGTTAGTTGGTTGTGCCTCAGGTTGGTTGTTCTTGGGGTTGGTTGTTCTTGGGATTAGTTGTTCTTGGGGTTGGTTAGTTGGTTTTTCTTGAGGTTGGTTGTTCTTGAGGTTGGTTGTTCTTGGGGGTTGGTTGTTCTTGGGGTTGGTTGTTCTTGGGGTTGGTTAGTTGGTTTTTCTTGAGGTTGGTTGTTCTTGAGGTTGGTTGTTCTTGGGGATTGGTTGTTCTTGGGGTTGGTTGTTCTTGGGGTTGGTTGTTCTTGGGGTTGCTTGTTCTTGGGGTTGGTTAGTGGATTGTTCTTGGGGTTGGTTGTTCTTGGGGTTGGTTGTTCTTGGGGTTAGTTGTTCTTGGGGTTGGTTGTTCTTGGGGTTGGTTGTTCTTGGGGTTGGTTGTTGGTTGTGTGGACTGTTCACTGATGTTTGCCATTGCGGTGGTTGTTTGGAGGGTGTGTGGTTTGTGGTTTGGTAGTGGATGGTTCCAGTTTAGTGGGTGAGCTGCAAACCGAGATGCCTGGAACATGGGTGCTTGCCGTCAACCGAAGGAAGCGATATCATCATGCGGCAATGTGCGGCATTCGCCTTGCATAAGGATCGGCATCAGCATGTTCAGGAAGGATGTGTCGGTGGAATACCAGACGCCTTGCAGGAAGCGGTCTTTCCACAAATGGGATAGCAACCAGATGGGAAACACAAACATCGCCCAGTCCCACTTTGGTGGGTTTGACAGGAATGCCATTCGATGAGGTCCTGAAACCCAACATGCATGTGCAAACGTGTGCCTTGGTCAAACCACTCTTTGTCTTGGCAGGAATTGTCGTGCACCGGTTACTAGGAAATTCAGGAAACCATGACCAAAACATTCTGAAAGCTCGTTATTTTGCTGAAGGCGCTTGATTGAAGCTTTGCTTGTTGCTTGCCACTGACGGAGATACAACAGGCCAAGTGATGGAGGAGAGGTTCTCCGAACCCTTCTAGGATCCTCTTTTAAGAAGGTTATAAATAGAACCTTTCCTGGCGGTTGCGGGGTCCGCTGTTTGTGGCCCCTTACTTGAATTGGATTCAAGTGAGCCATGGCCCATGGCCCGAAGCTTTCACCAGAACTCCCGGCAGCTTCCGTGAGGTGGAAGAGAATGAGCGCGTGCGGCAGATGGCGGCTCTTCTGAGCGTGTACTGGGTCAGCAGCAGACTCAGCGACAGAGAGACCCGAAGCTCTCCAGAAAGTTGGATCCCGAAGGCTACAGAAGCTGTTGATGTTGTAGCTGTTTGTCATTTTAGGGTTCCTTTCAGGGGATAACGCCGCGTTTTGGACAATGATGGTTGAACAAAATGGGGGATCAACCCCAAGAACACTTGTGCCCGAATCCCCAACCCCCAGAAGCTTTACTTTGCAGAACCCTCGGATCACAAGAACCTTTCGTGGGGTTAGCTTCTTTGATCAGGGCCATGGGAAGCGGGTTCTTCAACCAAGGAGCCTTCCTCTTTCCTGAGGGCCTTTGCTTTCTGAAGCTTTTCGCCGTGCCATAAGGATGATGGTCGACGTGTCTAAAAAGCCCAGTTTTGGGTAGGGTTGCAAAACTGGGTCTAGGGGGACGGAATTGACACAACACTTGTGTGCGCTGTTGTTTTTCTTGCTTGGCTCTGAACATATGGATAGAAACGAACTTGGCATTTGATTTGTGCCAGTCGGATCGTTCTTATAGAGGGTTCAGCAACCGCCACCACCATCCAGCCGTCTTCTCCGCAAGCTTCTGTTCTTTGATACGAATGCATGGCACCTCACCAGATGCACTTGATCAAAGTTCTCCACCTACACCCCTGAAAGTCTGGCATGCAACCGAACATAGGTGAAGGATGGTAAGGGCAGTCCCAGACAGACATAGTCGCTGCCGTCTTTTAACTTCCTTACTTGGATTTGGGTGGACCATTTTAATACCAGGTTTTCATTGTGACTCACATTCCCCTTCCGGCAACTTCAACGAAATGCCTTTCCCTCCGTTTGGTTTTCCTTCCGGGAGTTTCGGGAGGGCTTGGTTGAGTACCAGTGTTAGACTTGTTGCTCAGGGGGGAATTCTGCTTCCTCCAGTGTTAACCACACATTGTTTAGGATGACTGATTTGCCGGAATTACGTGCTCGAACATGTTTGACCTTGATGGTTTGCAATGAAGTAAGCGGAAGCCAACCGACCAGATTTCTTATCTAAGTATTGAGTTCCAGGGCTTTGACTTAATTGTAAACGCTTCGCGTTGCCCGCCTCGGCCCAGCCTAGTTTGAGGGAAGGGTCAGGAACACCGAAATCCAGTGTTGGGAAGGTCCGAATACCTGAAGCTGGCTCCAGACAAGTCAGACAAGCCGGCCTCGCCTGGTTGGGCTGGGCCACAGGCTAGTCTCAGACACATCAGATAAGCCTGCGCTGGGCCTGAAGCTAGTCTCGGGCAGCTTGGCTGGACCTTGCTTGCGTGGGTTGTTGGTTGAGCTGAAGCTAGTTTACGGCGGGCTGGGCAGCCGCACTGAGGGGGCTGGGCTATGGCTGGGCTGGGCCTGAGGCCAGTTTCAGACACGTCAGACAGGCCTGGCCAGCAGGCGGACTGGGCTGGGCTAGACGCTAGTTGAGCCCAGGCTGGTGAGGCCCAGTCTCGGCGCTAGATAGGCTGAGGCCTGCGAGTCTCAAACCGGGTGGGCTTGGGTGGGGTTGGCTTAGGCGGGTTGCTGGTTGGGCTGGGCCTGAAGCTAGTCTCAGCCACGAGGCTGCGAAGCCATGGGTGGTGCTGGGCAGCTGGATTATGGTGTTGGTTGCGCCTGGAACTTCGGCTGGCTGGGCTGAGCTGTGCTTGGGCGGGTCGCTGGATGGGCTGAGGCTGGGTAGCGAGTTGCTGGCTAGGCTGGGCCTGAGGCCAGTCGCAGACACGTAAGACACGCCAGCAGGCGGGCTGAGGGACTGGGCCTGAGGCTAGTCTCAGGCTGGCATACCTTGAGACCAGTCTCAGACTGCGCCGAAGAGGCCTGGTCAGCCTGGGCTGCTGAGTAGCTGGCATAGCTTACGTGAGACAGACACGTTAGAACCTGACCTTGGCACACTGGGCTGAGCCTGCTGGTGGGGGGGGCCGGTAGTGGCTGGCATGCCCTGAGATGCGCTGGGGCCTGGGCTGGGCAGGCTTTGGGCTGGGCCTGAAGCTAGTCTCAGCCACGAGGCTGCGAAGGCATGGGTGGGTTGCTGGCTGCCGGGCAGCCGGACTTGTGGGCTGGGCTGAGCTGTGCTTGGGCGGGTTGCTGGATGGGCAAGGCCTGTTTCATACACACTTGGGCCTGAGGCTGGGTGGCGAGTTGGCTGGGCTGGGCCTGAGGCCAGTCTCAGGCTGGCGTACTTTGAGACGGGGCTGGGCCTGCTGGATGACTTGGGGCCAGACGCGAGCAGGAGGACAAGGCCTGGCCTGCTTGGGCAGCCGGACGGAGGGGCTGGGGCACGTCAGACGGGCTTGGTGGCTGGCATAGCTTGAGACCAGTTTCAGACACGCGAGACTGGGTCGTTGGTGTTAGACAAACCTGACCTTGGGGCCGGCCTAGGGCCTGGGCTGGGCGCTGGGCTGGGCTTGCTGGATGACTTGGGGTAGGCCTGTTTCAGACAAGCTTGGGCCTGAGGCTGGGGGGCTGACAGGCCTGGCCAGCAGGCGGGTTGCTGGTTGGGCTGGGCCTGAGCCCAGTCTCAGACACGTCAGGCACCAGGAGCATGCCGTCAGGACAAAATTTTAGCAATTGTCAGCACATTTTCGACAACAATGGACCGACGCCGACGAACCCCGGAAATTTCAAGGCCCGCCGGACAGGATTTTGGGTCCAGCCGACATGGGTGGGGGGGGGCAGGAGAAGAGCCCTTGGCCCCTTTGGGGCCGAGGCGAAATGGTTTCCACTTGCGAGGGACAACTTCAGCGGCTGGTTTCGGCCACGCGTTTCGTGTGTCAGATTTAGTCGTCCAATAAAACCTGTTCTTCCATCTTTTTTTGGTTGGGGATCCCTTAAATCAGCCAGCAAACATGTGTGTTCGCTTTTGCCCACCATTGCTGGGCAGTTGGCACTTGAAATCAATTGATTTCGAACCCCGATTGTTGAGCCACACCCTCAGGCAAGGTCTCACCATGATCTCACCGTGAAGCACAACCGGTACTCATGCAGACTTAGTACATCCCAGTTAGCTCTTGGAGTTGTGGTGACTCTCTTTGTTTCCCTTGCTAGTTCATTTAGGGAGCATGTAGTGTGTTCTTGCTGCACATGTGGACATCCGC
The DNA here is from genome assembly GCA_963377175.1 of Effrenium voratum. NCBI lineage: Eukaryota > Dinophyceae > Suessiales > Symbiodiniaceae > Effrenium > Effrenium voratum. The sequence continues at coordinate 69,200 of CAUJNA010000167.1, forward strand.
AAGCTTCTTTCCAGCTTCCTGCGCGCGATTTCGATTTTCCTGGCCTTGCAGTTGCGGACCAGTACTACAACTTTTCTCGGGAGCAGCCTGCAGGGCAGGGTGCTCAGCGCACAGATTTCGGGTGAATGGGTCAGAGGGATTCGTAAGACGTGGGGGCCCCCTTCTGAACTTCTGGCAGTTGGATGGGTTGAATGGGGGATCCCAAGCAGCGGGTGCCATTTTTCCGACAAAGCGGACGATTTTCGAGACAGCTTGCATGCCAGACACCGGGAGTAGCAGAAGCAAGCCGATAGACAAGGAGTAGGCAACTCCAGGAGCCCTTGGTTATTTTTGCCCGTTTGCTGATGTACTTGGGTGGCGTTTTTGTTCGACCTTTAGCTCTTTGATGCCTAGAAACACAGCTGCTCCTCGGCGACTGGTCACTTCTCGAAGGTAAATCCCGCAGGTCGGAGATCCCAGTTCAGGGAGGAATCCTGAGTACAGCACGCCAATGGCATGGTTTTCCGTGTTTCCAGGAGATGCCATCTCTGGTGTGGCGTTCTGCGAGGGGATCCTGTCGCCAGTCCTTCATGCATCGGTCATCATTCCCCCCCTCCCAGCCCCCGAAATCGGCAAGCGTCATAGAGTGGATGGACAGGTTGGTAGGTGGTCTATGTGGCATCAAGATTCATTCATCCCACGCCATGTCAGCAACCTGTATTGTGGACGTCCAGGCTGCCAGCCCCGGTTTTTTGCCAGCAAACCAGATTTCTGGAGCCCATGAGTTTTCAAGCTCCCAGCACTCGGATCATCCTGTGCAATTTCTTGGCTGCCCCTGGCAGAGTGCTGGTGATACGTGGCGACCTAGGACTGAACTTCCATTCTAAGAAATACCAACTATGAACCAGAATCAACCATAGGCATTGGGTGACTGCAAAAGACGAGGTTGTATTGTTGGGACAAACTGAACAGTGGAGCCCCGGCGCGTGTCTCTGAGACGCTGACGAAAGTCTTCCGAAATGTCGTGGCCGGCTTGAAATGTTCATGCTTTCGAGAAAACATAAGTTCGCGCAAATGCCACCTGAAAACAAAGAAAAACATGTGAATGCAATTCTGACTGAGTTGCCCTGTGGGTTGTTCCAGTTGGTTTGCCACAATTCATGAATACCCCGAAGTTCAGATGCTCGTGTTTCCCCGATAGTTGCGCCCTTCTGTCTGCCTGTGTTCTAGTCCGGCCCAGGGACAAGCTGAAACCGGAGTCCTGGGAGCACATGCTGCAGTGGCCATGCTGGCGTGTGTTGCGTTTTCCTTGTTGGGTTTGCCATCAAACTTCTGCCCCGATCGGGTCTTAGCAACTCTTTCAGGATGAGGGGTCGATGAGTTGCAGTCTCCAATGTAGCTTGGTAAAGGTGATGGGGCCTCATGTTGGCACATATTTGTGATGTCCACAGCCTCACTTGGCACCTGACTCTGATTTCTGAAGCTGGACAGCACAGGTCTGCTCATTGAAACTTATGGGTTTGAGGTTTCATCATCCTTGTTGACCGACAAAGCACAAACAATGCACTCCACTGTTGCCGAGCGCGACTTTGCCTTCCTTAGGGCACTCAAAACAACATCCAGTTGGACGCGGTTGCTAGTTCATACCCGTATCCCTAAGTTGTGTCTTGATTTCTGGCATGGTGTAAGATTTGGTGAGGGGGACCTTTTCCTCTTCTTGTCGCCCATGTGTTTTAACCAGAAAACACAACAAAACATATCGTTTGCTGTTCTATGTGTTTTTGGAGGGCTGGGGCTTGGATGGCTATATTGTTTGCTTCTAAGAGCGCCAAAAAGGAGCCACCTTTCCGTTTGCAGACACCAGCCTTCCACAGGGTTGGGCAACATTGATAGAAGAATTCCACACTGAGGGGCCCTTGAAGAGATGCCCTGGGGATTGAAACATCGGAACGGCAGATTCGCTGTGAATGCGAACGGGGTTCAGTTGTGGAAGCATGACCTCCTTGGAGAAATACACAGATACATGATAAATATGCGACCCGAGTTCTAGCAAGGATTGGATCACGAAGCCGGGTTGCTTTCTTTCAGTAGCATGCGCCTTGCGGTAAAGCCCTTTCGGGCACCCTTGTTCTGGCTTTGTTTTGGAACTTCAACCAGCTACAGCTATACGCAGCTCACGGACTGCTTGTTGCTTGCCAGGGTGAAAGAGGCCACGGCCTAAGTACAACGTGGGCTACGCATTGCAGTCGTTGTCGCGGCGTGCAGTTGCATTGACCATGGCTCGCGTGGAAGTGTTGTGGTCGGTTGACAATTTGTATTGATTAGTTGTTTGAATTCAGTTGTCCAGATTCTGTCTTGGCCCTTCTGGCTTTTCTTAGGGCCCAAAGTACACAGAGGGGTGTCTCTCATATGACTCTTGGACTTAGACTCGTGAAGCTGCCGACAGCGCTGAATCATGGGTGACCGCTCGGACTTTGTGGGGATCGTGCCACCTTTAATGCAGTTGAATTATTGAGGAACACTCTCCGAACACGTGCCAAATCTTCTGCTTCGCACAGCCTCTTGGTGTCATCGCCAATCTTGTCACAATAAGATTGCTGCTTCCTATCAGAAAGCCCTATTCGATGTTTATTGTATTTCCGTTGTTTTGGGGTGCGTTTTCCCCGTCTCCGATTGAGTCTCTGGACTCTGACTGCGAATCACGTGCTTTAGTCGAGAGTTCTCTTGTCGGGTCTAATTATCATCCACATTGACATATTGGCACGATGCATAGTTCGTCTTCCCAAGCATACCTGGACCAACCAAGGGCATTTTTGGCGACTGTCCGCAAAAATCCGTGCATTTCCTGGAGGGTGCAGGTATGCGCAGGCTTCACTGCGGGTTACCCCGCAAAAGTTTCGATCTCCTTTTGGCTTCTCTCGCACTCAGGTGGGCCTTACGCCGAAGCGGGTGCGCCCGGGCTTTTGTGGGTGTGCGTCGGATCGCGAAGAGGTCACCAATGGTCGGTCTCGGTGGCCAGGGTGCAGCATTTGCCTCAGGCATGACTAGGTCCCCCAGCAATTGGTGCTCTTTTTTACCGTTTCTTTGTTGGTTGGGAGGGTTCCCCTACTAGCTAGAATAGACAACAGAAAAAGGGTACCCTTGTTCTAACCTCTCTACTGGAGGACCTAGATGAACAAACTCCAGGGAACAGAAAGTCTTGATTCGGAGACAATTCCAAACAAACCTTGCTTGTTGCGGTTCCGTACAAGACCGCGCCAGAAGATATTGTGGTGTTCAGGGCCCTCAATTTTGTACTTATTGTTCCTTCCTTTCGCATAAAACTTATCATTGGGCAAGAACTGTCAAGAGTGACTGCTCCGTGCATAGATGACGTCGTGATCCGAGATCAGCACATTTACTGTCCTGCCAAAAAGACATAGCAATCCCAAATCAAACAGCTGGGCTTGAAGCCGAATCATCCTGTCCCAACAAGTCCGCATTCTTCCATTAAGCAACCTTCAAGAGGACGAGCTACGACTCAAAGCGCGGAGAGGGATGCTGATTGTACACATGCAGTCTGTGCACACACACACACATGCAACATATGGATGGTCGCATTTCTCAGAGTACATTTTTTCGAGGGTTACTTTTGAGAGAAACTAGACCCACACCATTTTGGGCTTCCGTTTCCCATTTCGAGATATCTTCGCTGGGTGGCAAAGAGCCCACAACTCTGTTTCCCCAAAGGAAACCGAAAGGGGTGGAATGGTTGTCTCATTGTTCCAGAGCCCACATGTTTAACCCTCATGTATTATTTGATGCATTTTGTGTTGATGTTAGGACTTTAACTTTTTGCCAACTAGTGGGTCTTCCTTTAAACAACTAAAAGTAAAACTTTAAGCAGGGGAGCAGAAAGCAACCGAGTATTTTCATTCGCATAAATAGCACTGCCGGAACTGCCAGGTGGCTGCAGTTCTCGTCTACTGTGCCATTGTGGGCATCGGCAAGCCGAAGCCTTGGTGTCTCGAGACTGGATATAGACAGAAGGTAGTCGTCCAAGATTTGAGGGATGCTACAGGCAAAGAAGAAATATCAGCATCGTTTTTTGGGGTGAGAACAGATGAACCTTGGGAATGGAGGCAACGACTTAAGGGAGTTTACGTCTTGAAGGGGTTTGGCTCAGATTCCAATGCGAGGGGTTGTCAAGAGACCCCTGAAAGGGAAACGGTATATGCCCTTGAGATATGGTGGTTGTATACTCTGGTTGTTCCAGGGCTATGCGGCGCTTGCCTTTTGGGCCGATCAGCAAAAGGTCGTTTGGGCCCTTAGAAACTGGCAATGCTACTGCTTGCAGTTCATTTCACTTTTGACAAAGGCGTGGAGTTTGGCCGAATATGTCTACACCCAGTGGTGACCAAGCAGCAGGAAGAAAAGCAAGTGTGATTGGTTTGGACCGGGTGCAGTGGAAGGCCAAGCCCATTCCGAGTGATGCATGCTGGCTTCAACCATGCTGGCATGTGCATCAGAAAGCAACTGCGATGAACGCGTGTTGCCTAAACACTGCAAATCACAACAGCAGAGACACTTTCACATGCACATGTCCACACACACAACATTATGTATATATATATGTATATATCTATATATATATATATATATGTATATATATATATATAATACATATATGTATCCAGTCTTAACTCACATGAAGCTTCCAAATCCACACAACCTCAACACTAAACACGTGGACACGCCTTCCCCATGTTACGCGCCGTTCTTTGGCCCTCGACTCCAAGGATCAGCCCCTTCCATCAGCACTTTGCGCCGGATGCCACGGAGCCCATCGGCGCCCTCGCCAGCATCGCGCCTGGGGCATGTGTTGAGAAGAGGGGTGGATTCCTTTTCCAGGGAAACCCATCCATTTTGCACCTATGGTCACCATCCACAGTATCATGAGACCTTTTCAACCATCGTTCTTTCCCAACTCCGGCCGTTTTCCCTGGGTTTCCGGAGGTTTTCTGGAAAGAAGGATCCCTGGAAAGTGTGGGGAAGGTACCTTGGCCCGCCGGGTTCTCTCTTTTTTTGAGGAAAACCAAGAAGGAATGCACATGAACCACGGGCTTCTCCAGTCTAGAGGACCTTCTCAGGTTGGTTGTCGGCCCCTGGCGGCCTCTTTTTTGAGGACAACCTTTTCAGGTGGTTTAAAGGGGTTTCCAAAAAGACGCTGTCATTTTGCGAGGCCCTTATTTTCACACATACCAAAGTAATACCCCCGCTGATATATGACCATGAATGTTCATGGCAGGGAATAAGCTCTCTCCAACACTGGAAGCTGACGATCGGAGGGCTTTTGAAGACTACACTTAGGCAACCCCCGCGCCCACTACCATGATTGGAACAAGGCTTCATTCGGTTGCCTGATGCGGCTGCTCCATATGCGTGCCCTACGCTTTTTGCACGCCCCTCACCCTGATCCGTTGGTTGAGTCTAGCCAACCCCGTCTTGCAGGTAAGTATTTCTTTAATTTTGGGTGGGTGTGGCGGCGCGATAGGGCGCTATGGTTGCAATCATACCTTTTGACGGCTTGCTTGTCAGTGCCTGAAACCAAGGGACCCAACTGGGGCAAAAGAGTAGATTTGTTTGTTCTGGACAACCGGATAGCTGCCAAGCCGCATGTCAAACTGTTTCTTAGGGCAGCTTGTGTTGGCGTTGCGTGACAGGTGACAAGGCACCAAGTGCTGGTGCCATCCTTCCAGCGACTGGACGAGGAGGAGCAGAATCTCATCATCTACTGCCTGAAGGCAGCTTTCTGGGAATGAGGAGGGCCGTCCAAAAGGTGCAAAGGGTGTCAAATCAGCATGCTTGTTGGTTTTCACAATCTATGGAACGCCTCCCTTAGTTCCTGGACTTCAAACACATTTTGCGAAGACGGTTTTAGTGGTAGATGTTAAGTTTCGACCTGTTTCCCCATCCTATCAGAAAGTGAAACAAGTTGGATTTCAGAACTGGACAGCCGCATGGCCCAGCACGGAATTCTGCACAGGTTACCAGTCGCGGCCCTTATCAGAGCCATGGGAAGAGCCGTGGGAAGATGCTGGTCTTTGTCTTTTGCGGCTCACTTCCTTGACTGCTCTTGGGTTAGATCTTTAGACTTTAACTTTTTGGGAAACAATGGTGTTTGCCACTAACCCCCCAAAAAGTCATTTTTTTGCAGGGAAGTTAACAGCAACCAAACCAAGCTTCCATTTGAATTGGCTGAAAGGAATATGTTGTCATTTTCCCCGGATGGTGTTAAAGGGAATCTATCACTGGAACCATGTTCCCATTCTTTTTCCAGGGGACGTGGTCGCAAATGGAAGCGGAGAGGCACCTGAGGCAGCAATTCCGGGCCGAGAAGTCATTCAGTGCATGATTTCGCCTGTAGCAACATCGACTGCTAGATTTGGGCGACCGGAGCTGAACATCAGATTTAGCAAAGCGAATCCCGCACACAACCATATATCGCATGAGATTTTGGAATAATTAGTATTAGTGTTGGTGGCTTCCTCCTGGAGAGCCTGAGTGTGATTTTTTGACTGTCCGGCCATGTCGCACTGGCCTGAACGTCGGCATGAGCGGACTATTTGGTTGGGTATCACTGCGCGACATGGCAAACACCCGAGTGAATTGCTAGGTGGCAAGGCTTCTCTGCTGCTTGCAGCTGCCCAGCGGCACTCTGTGTCTTTTCTTTTAGGAAGGGTTTGCCTTGATATTTGGCCATGGTTCAAAACCAATGGTACCATTTTGGGGATTTTCGGTGCACCATTGTAGTCTATTTCAGGGGGGATTGGGATGTTCACGGGGGGTACGGGAGTTTGACCCATGCCCATTTAATCTCAGCCAACAGACCAAGTGCAGCCTTTGTCCCATGTCCACTTGCAAGCCTTGCCTCCGGCGCCTACGTGCCAGCGCATCCATCAGGCGCAAGCGAACTTCAACTTTGGCCAGTTTCTGCAGGCGCTGATCGGATGGGCAAGTTGGACGTAAGCTGGCAGAAAAACACCCAGCTCGAAGCTAGTCGACCTTTTGACCTTTTGGTGTCCTTTTTTTTGGGTCAAATCTGAGTAAAAGTCCCAACAGGTCATCACCTTGTATTTCTAGGTGCTGTGGGTGTGTCAGGCTAAGTAGGAGTCGCATTGTCTTACTCGTCGAATTCAGTCACTCCTGATGGAATTATGAGATGAATGTTGCTTACAGATGGATTTGCGACTCCCACCTTAGGGGACCTTTGGCATGGATTTCTCTCTACGTCCTGAAGGACTGTGTAGCTATTTGTCCCACCAACAAGAAGTCGCAGGTTATTGGTTGTCACCAAGTTTATGGTTGGAGTTTCGCGGCGCTTCCTTCGCTTGGCTGGTCCGTTAAACGCAGCGTGAAGCACGCATTGTTGCATGAAGCTTTGATTAAACCCCGTCTATGCCACCCAAGTCCGCCGAAAAACTAAGCTGAATTTCTGGATAGATGCTGTTCACTCGTCGAGCCTGTAGCAATATCTTATAGATGGAGTCAGTAGGTCTCGCAAGGTGCTGTCTACAGGACACTGGCATCAGTGTGCGATGCGTGAGACCTTGCCTGGCCAGTTGCAAAGCCTTGTTCGCGCTTGTCATCCCTTTAGGCCCTCAAGATGTGCAACCTGTCAGCTGTAATTACCAGAAGCATTCGTTGCACCCCTCGCATTGCCCCCCTCCCAAACAAGACAGCATCAGGGTGAGAGCCTGCCGGTCAGCTTGGCCAAGTGCAAGGCGCGGGCGGGTGCATAGTGCTTGGGCGAGGCCTTTGGTTCGCCATTTGCCTTCGCATCTTACTTTTCCTGTTGGAGCGCTTTGCGCAGCCTTTGCGTGCTGGCCTTTGCTGGGATTTGTTGCAGTCTCTTGGGATTTCCATAATTGTGGTTGCTCTATATAGCCTGAGCCTCAGGGTGGAATTCCAATCACCAAAGGGTAGCGTTGACTTGCGGCCTGATGCCGACAGCGTTGCGTTTCACTGTTCTCCGCATGCACAGCCTTTAGACATCATCAGCCACCAGTCTGGCGTCCCTTGTGGTTGAGCCACTGTCGCCAATAGGATAGGCGGAGTAGAGCACATCCCGGATACTCCACGTATCACAGAGCCAGAGCTTTTGACGGAGGCCGGGAAATGCCGAAACGGGTCTGGAGAAAATCCACCAAGAAACCAGGGAGCACATTTTTTCCCCTGCGTCCCACTCTCTGCCAGGAGCTTCTCATTTGCCCACAAGAGACCATCCTCCACGACGTCTTCAGCGCCTTGGATTTGCAGTCATGTGGTTTGCTTGGGGGGTTGCTTGGATGGGTTCACAATTCTCGCGCCACTGGGCAACTGGGAAGTGAAAGCTGCCTAGAGCTTCCCCCGAGAAGGTTACCAGACGCAAAGTGAAGCCAGAAGAAGCACCCCTGATCCGCATGAACCGATTGAACCCAAAGTGGACATGCGCTACATGTATGAACATGTACGCAAACGATAGTCACACACTGCTCGTATACTATTATATATCTATATATATATATACATATGCTCATGACTGTTTAAAGCTGGAGCAACTGTGTAACCTGAATACCTGATGTGCAAACCTGTTTGTGAATCAACTCGGCAATGTCACGTTGTTTCTACTCTTTATGCACGATAGGCTCAAGGCCTTGATGTACACATAGCACCAGAGGGTTGTGCAACTGGCTCTACACGACAAATGTATTTTAACAATGACATGTATTGATTAGCATATCCGCGTAGCAAGTACAATCTGCCACCGCGGTTGCAGCCACTCAAACGCCACGCGGTACGCCTGGCCTCATGACATGTACTGTGCCCTGCACAGGGGATCGCACAAACGTTCCCGGGCGATTTTGGCTTTCCAGGCTGTTTTTGTTTTTGCCTGAAGCATAGTGGCTGATTTAGCGAAGTAGAAGTAGGCCTTGCACCTCGCACCCTATGATTTGTAGCAAGTGACTTGTGTGTTTGTGCTTGCGTATGTATGGCTTTGGCATGGGTTTATACTTTCTCGATCTAGGAAACACGCACCATCGGCACTGGGCCGATCCATCGGCACGGTCTGCATCAGTTTTCAGAGCACTCAGGTGTTGGTTTAAAACTATTTGGGTATGTGTGTGTGTGTCAAAAGGAACATTTTGCGTAGTGGTGGCTGGTCTGACCTTCCCAGAATCCATCAATTGCTCAGTGTAGGTGAGTTGGGGGAGGATCGAAAGTTCAGAAGTATGCCTTCGCAAATGTCCACACATTTCCGTGCATTTACATGAAGTCCATGTGTTTGAGCAAAGACTGTATTTTTATTGCGTGCAAACATGCCTTTTTCCTACAAAACCCGCCTTGGCTCCTCCCCAAAGTTCAAGCTTGTTTGCTCTGTGCGCACCAACTATAAGTCGCCTAAAATGGGCAACATGCACGGATGGGACACCACTCAAAAGTAAAAGACACAATAGGACCTCCCTCCAAGCGGTGAGGAGCAACGAGCAGGTTTTCGGTTTGTAGCGTAGCTCCTCCCGGCTTCTAATCAGCTGGTTCCAGTATACGATAAACCTCCGCGAACTGCACTACGAGGCGTCACAAAAGCACAACGTTTTGTCCTGGCTGATGTGCCCTGAATAAATCGTGCATCGAGATATGTAGAAAGTTGCATTTTTAAGCGGTCATGTTTTCATTGGTCCAAATCATCGCCCTCGTGCGAACCCAATCAGTTTCAACGCCCCGGTTGGAATTGTTTTTGAGGGGGGTGTCGCATGTGAGATGGAATCCTTTACTTTAGCATGGGCTGGTCCCCAGCTATTCATCCACCAGGTTGATGAACAGGGGTTGACAATACGGTACTGAGGCTTGGCCTGCATCCATCGCTTGGCCAAACGCACATCCGACTTCTGAGCGACCTCTTGACCTTACACCTTGGACATCACGTCTGTTGCAAAGACACATGGTTACAATCCCTGGAATTATACAGGAAGCTCCAAAGCCTTGTTTTTTGCAGGTTAGTCCAAAAACCCATGTTTTTGGATAATCCTAACATAGAAGTCCCTGCCTTGTTTTTTGTCGACTTCTGCATTTCAGAACGCGAAGCTGACTTCCGACGATGATTCGGGCACCGGCCCCAATAACCCTCCCCCCCCTAACACAAACCGAACTCCCCCCCACACCCCTTCCAGAACTGGCCCAGAACCCCACCTAGGTACGACGTACGACTGGTAGCATGTGGGGGTGAAATTGACTCGGAAACTGCAATTTTTAGCATTAGCGGGCGGACACAACGTAATTTTAAGCGTACCGGGGAAATGCCAAACTGCTCCTAACATAATCATAGTTTGCCTATCCCCACAATAGGGCAAACCACGAGCCTGCACTTCCATGTGAAGCACACGTGTTCTCCTTTACATGGAAATGTAGGGCCCATTTTCAGGTGTTAGGACACTTTCGTGAAACAGGTTCCCTGAAGAATCTAGGGTTCCTGAAACAATCCAGGGATTGTCGTGGCGAGGGGTACCCTAGGCAACTTCTATGTTAGGAGGTGGTCGTACATTCCCAGCAGAAAAAATGACAGGCATTTCCCCAGAAAAAGACGGTCGAGGGACTTCCATGTTGGAGGGACCTCTGAGAGCACGGACTTCTTGTTTAGTTTCAGGGAGTGTAATCAATTTCGGACACACCGTTTCGGGTTTTTTTCCGGAAATGGAATCCGCACGTGTGCCTCAGAAACGGTTGGTGTCCTTCTATCCCTTGAGGCACTAAGGCTGCCACGAAATCCTGGATGAACCCTGGTGCATGGAGCAGCCATGGCCTGCTCCAAATTGTCATGGTTCACTGAAGCCATGCCGGACCCAGGTTTCTTCCTGCTCACGGTCTTCATGTCCCTTTGCGCCATCCTGGGTGTGAAGAGCTGGGGCGCCCGGTCTCAGGCAAACCAGTTTCAAGGGGGTGTTTTTTTTTCCTCATGGCAAAGTCGGGTTGCGACTTCAGCCGGAACAGGCTCTTTCTTTGGGAGCGCTTATTTTGGGTTGTTGTCAGATCATGTTTGCTTTTGTTTGCCAGACACTCCGGACCAGTCTACCGCCCAAGCAATGTGGTCCTCTACTATAGGAAACGCTCAGTTGCACCACTTTCCCACTTTCCAAGAATAGTTTGCGTTAAACATGAACAGAACCGGCGGATGAATCCCTTGTTTCGGCAGCCAGCAGAAATGCTTCGCAGATTTGGGCGAGGAAGGCTTTGCATTGTTTGTTTTGAGCCTGGGTATACAGGAACAGGCACCAGCGCCCTTGGAACCAGCGTCAAACGACAAATATCCAGACAGCCCGGCATTGTTCCGGACGGATCAGGCGCCCTGTGCAAAGGCCACGCGGCTGTGTGTCCTGCGCACCCTCGACTGTTGGTGGAGGGCGCGAGTGTGCCCGGCAGGCATCATGAGTCACATGAGCCAAAAAGTGGCTGACCGAATTACTTAGCCAAGTGGTTCGCAACCCCCCAGTTAGTAACTATACCCCATGAGCTAGGGATACAAGCCATTTTGTTGCCTCCCAGACCATCTCGGACTGTTTTGTTGTATTTGGTGTTTACTTAAATCAGGGATACCAGGGTCCCAACTTCATGTAGCCTTCGAATAGTTCCAGAGCTCTGAGAACCTGGATTTTGCGCTCCACGGTTGGGTATTGGTCAGTCTCCTTTACGTACTCAAACCATCGACTTGCGTCATCGACTTGTACCCTGTGAGGGGTTCAGCACCAGGGTGCATGCGTCGGCCGCGTTGAGACTGGGCCCGGAAAAAGCCATCGTCCAGAAAAAGGCACGTTCACGACTGCCCAAAGAGAGAAACATCCCTTTGGCAGCCTCGGACCTCAAGGACCCGGTCAGATTGCACCCTCCCACAAAAGGAAGAAACTAGAAGTCCTCAGAATGATGGGAAGGTTTGGAGCAATACCATACTACTTTGGTATTGGGCAAATACTTCTTTGTGAATTTGATATGAGGATTACAGAAATGCAGACGGCGTTTGAAAGGAACATCCATGTTTCCATTTGATTTAGTATTGGAAAAGCTCAAGAGTGACCGATGAATCTAGGGGGACTGGCCACAAAAGGGGTGCCTCGTGTTGAACCATTACCTTTTATGCAACATGCAATAAGACATTTCAGCACTTTCAGCATGCCCATGTGTATTTTTGCGTTTCAGGAAAGTAAAGCTCCTGAGACAGGATGAGAAGCGAGCCAACGAGATTGGGCTGTGCCGTTCCAGATGAGTGTAAATGCGAGTTGGATACAATGAGGGATAAAGGATGTGCTTGGCTGCTGGTGAAAAAGCTAAGGATAGGGTAGTATTAGTTGGGTCCAGCGGGCCGCACCAATCCCAGGGGCATGATTGATTCCAAGCTGACAAGAGCAAAGGATGGCTGATCGGCCAGAGTTTGTTCCACCCTCATCAAACCCCCAGTAGGGCAAGCGGCGACTGATTCTTGGCAAACTCGCGGACATCGCAAGGGCTCCTTCTTGTGGACCTCCATATTATTTGCATTCTCTGGGAATCTCTGGGAGAAAGAATTGGATGCTGCATTTCTTTGAAGCCAGACATCGGCATGCCAAACGCTGGCTTCGTTCGATGCCCGACAAAACGTCATTGGTGAGTGTCGACAGCCTCAGGTTTGAACGGCTCACTGTTTATGACAGAGGACATGTACGACAACTTCAAGGCCCGACTCTATCAGGGGCTTGAATTGAAGGGGAGAGAGTGCCTAAACTTAAGACGATATAAGTTTCTGAGCAGAGTCAGATGTTTTGTTGTTTTATTGGAGTTGTTTGCTCCAATTATTTTGCCTTAGGCCCTCATTGGACGGTTTCAGGAGACACGTTAAATTCCTTTCATTTGCTTTTGGAAGGTCAAGAGGTGTTCCTGTGTCAGCAGTGTTGCTCTTCTTGTTGAGGAGCTTGATCAGCTTTTGTTTGCCTAAAAAAATATTACTTCCTTTGAGTAGAACAGGAAATTCCTTGAATCACTGGGCAGGATGTGTCAAGGTTCAACATGTGTCAACCAATTAGATCTACAGTTGCCTTCTGCAAATCTGTCTCCAGTCTCGTTTCCTTTAGGGATCTCCTTCCTGGGGATGTCAACTTGTTTGGCAGTGCACGCCTCTTGCGTTTTTTTTTGTAGCTCATGTGGCCCCATGTGACATGGCTCGTCTTCTTTAGGGATCTCCCCCCCCAAAAAAAAGAAAAACACAAAACATGGCACATGCCGGGTTTCCTGTAAAACATGGGCGCATGCCGGGTTTTCCTGTTGGTTTCCCTTAAAAC
>CAUJNA010000167.1:87500-182500 GCA_963377175.1 Effrenium voratum
GTGGAGTCGACCTAAACACAGCCTCTCTTCTGCCAAAAAAGAGACCTCCCAAAACATCCTACTAAACACTGATTTCGCGGAATCTGGTCACTGGGGAGCGTGTGTATGTGTGTGTGTGTGTGTGTGCGTGTGTCGCTTGCTTGTGTGCTTGAGGCAGAAGGCCATCGTGCGCCTCATTTGCCTCACCCGGGTTTTTGAGAAGTCGAAGGGCAAAAGGGCGAGGACCTCGGCATCCGATTCTGATGGTTGCGAGTCATCCATTTCCTTCCAATTGCTGAAGTTTTCGTATTGCTGCACTGTTGGCTTTAAAGGGAATCTATCACTACTGAAAAAAGGTGTACTTCTTCTAATAGGACACCCAAAGGTTTCTGAGTCGATTCCCCAATGTAAATATATATATATATATACCAACGTTATGGAGTTCAACCATGGTTTCAAAGTGGTGCGAACTGGAATTCGTCCATCCACAGTATGCGTCCGACAGCTGGTTTCGTCTGTTGATCTCCCAAGAGGGTGGCTTCAAATTGAAAAAGGACCCCTTTTGGATGGTGGCTCCCCTTTGTGGAAAGCTTCAACATTGCTGGAACAATAATTCATATGTTCCCAAGGCGTTTGGTTGTCTGTTGTTGATTTTTGTTTTGACATGGGTACAAATTCTAATTGGGCGTGTGTGTTTGTTCAAGGCTGGTACCTTTATTTGGTTTTAGCCGGAAACCAACAAGAAAACCATCATGATTGATGGTCCACATAAGTCCAAGTTCAATACACACCCATACTTATGAGTTCTTCTCGGTTGAGCCCTTTGGTAGACATCATTTACATGGGGGATTTATGTCCATCCAGCAAGATGGAACTGGGGGACGTCCGGTCAGATTTTTGGTAGGAAAAACCAGCCATCTCTCATCCTAATATTTAAGACCTTTCCCGGTGCAAATGAACATATTTATTGAGGCATCCAGGTAAGTGTTTGGTATTTGTTTTTTTTTAGTTTTGGCCCCTCTGTGTTCTCTTCTTCGAATTGCTGTGTACGGTTGAAGATGTTGATGCGGTGAGTTTGATTGATAGGGGTTACGGACTTTGTTGAAAGCCTTCATTATATCGCTGACTATTTGGTATCCCAGTAGTGGTGATGGGATTGTGCTGAATGCAGGCTTGGTTTAAAGATGGACGAACGGCAACATGGCGCAGCCGGGATGACAAACTGACGTATCCTCTTGAAATGCTACTCGGAAAAGTCCACACGGGACCCAAAGGGGGGTCCTGCAGAAGGAGATTCCTTGAAGCTTTTTGTTGGGGTCTACATTTATTTGTGGAGGTGAACCTTTGGTGATTTTGCCTGTGCTTGACCTTGATCAAAGCATCTGACATGCAGCACAGGAGTCCTGCTTTTTGAACAACTGCCCCAAAATCCCGGAATGACCGATGGCTTTGCAAGCGAACGATGGAATCCGCGCCCCTCTAGTTTGTGGTTTGGCTTGGTTTGATGTTTGGTGGTTTGGGGGGAGGCTTCCCATGCAAACCCTCTACAACAACCAGGAGTTCAAATCCCCAAATCCAGTCCAACCCACCAGCGAAGGGTTTGTTTTTCTGGCACGTTGGGCAAATGGCACTGGATACATGGAGCCGAACATTAATTTGCACAAAGGCAAACAGCCGACACCCCCCCCTCTCATTTTTTAGGCTTTCAGTGGTCCCAACTTGATGCTCAACCCAAGCAAACGGTGAGAAGCAACATGCGCTGAATCAATTGGTTCTTTGCTGACCCTGGAACCTTCTGCCCCTCCCTAAAACATGCCTCAAAACAACCCAACGAAAAGGTAACACCTCCGGACAACAAATCAAATAGAGGCTCTCACCACTCCGAAAAGAGGCACCAGCTCCAACAAAAGGAGCCCACCCCAAAATGCGTGTTTCTATGTGGTTGGCTACGTACTTTGTAAATACCTTCTGGGCAAACCATATTAAGCTCACTCGGGGCAAGACGAGCTCTCCCACGATGAGGTGAAAAATGGTACGCTCTCTCCCACGTTGCCGTGGCAACCGTGGGAGGAGGAGTATTTCCTGCAGATTCGTTGTGTTGGAGGAAGCAAAAACTCGACATCGGTCATGAGCATGCCGTCCGTTTGACGAGAGCTTTCCCGTGCAAATGTCTGAGGTGCACGATGAGTTCATGTGCTTGGACCCAGACGTGCGGCAGGAGTTCACCTGCAGTCAGAGCTCACCTTTCGATTGCAACGGACAATATCATCGGGGTGCCAGGATTTAGTCCCCGATCCATTCATGGCCCATGGCTGTTTCTTTTGTCACAGGCATTTGGCTAGCTGGCAACAATCCCTCTCAATATTTGAGCATATGGAGTTGTTTGCAACTGGGAGAACCCTGCAACCGGGTAGTTTCCTTTTGGTTTCCATCAACGCTATCCCCAAGAAGGGTACCTGGAGTCTCCATGACCCTTAAAAGATGGGTCCATGACCCCTTAATTTTGGGTAATGACCCCATTTTGCAAGGGTCATGGAGTACCCTTAACAAAGGACACCCGTATTGTTCAGCCTGAGGCTCAGCCAAGCCTTGGCGTGAACGGCGCATGCGGGGCAGGAGCTCACAGAATTCCTGAACGCGGATGGCTTGAACCAGCGCGGCTTCCTCCTGCCACTCGGCAAACAGAAGGGAATGGGGTAAAACGAGCACATGCAGATCTTTTACTACCGGCACATGCAGATATTTTCCTGGTTGATTCCCCAATTTCCGGTTAATGGTAAAAGAAGGTCCTGGCGGGATTCCCTTTTTTGCGGGTTGGGTAGAGCATTCTGCCCTCGGCCAGCGCCAGGTTCCACTCGCCGGCGCTCATGACCAACGCGGAGCAGAACAAGTCCTTGAGCCCGGCCGGGCGCCCCGAGATGGAACCAGGTCATACCGTGGATGGTTGCGAAATCCGTTTCGCACCTACAAGAAAACCTTGGAACGATGAGTGCCCAGCGTAACAGCCAACAAACAGCTGTTTCAACCATGGTTTCAAAGTGGAGCGAACGGATTTCTTCCATCCGCAGTAGAACCTCCCAAGGCTCAAGGGGAGTAAAAGGCGGGCCATAGCGCTCGCTGGCTCGGATGAACGCTCCAAGGGCCTGTTATAGAGGGCAAGACGGTGGTGCAACCCCCTCATGTCGTTAACATCACGGTCCACCAAAGACAACACCTATTTCAAGATGCCTTTGTATCTCTAGGACGCATGCCTTGCGGATTTACCACTGACCCCTTGGGCCCCTTTGATGTGACGGAGTTGTGTTTGTGCTTTTAGGGCCCTCTTTGAGTTCAACTACTACTAGGAATTCAACATAAACCGAAGCACACCCTGCCTGGCTAGTGTCAGCATCCAGTTACAGTTGTCCAGTGGCACGAGGCTTTGATATCTGCGGTTTCAGGGATCGTTTGTTGTCCCGCTGGCCAATTTTGAAAGGCCTCTGATATTGTTTTAAGCTTCTTGATGCAGACAGACCTTGCCATTGGTCTGGCATTCCAGCGCTTCTCCAGATGCACCGCACCGCAAAGTCCTATTGCTTCGCCTTGCCGATTCACCATGCAGTTCTCCAAGGAATTACGTCAGTGCATCCGGACACCACAGCACCTTGGTGCCTGGAGCATTGAGCAGCCACGGGCTGTATCGATCTTGAACGAGGGCATGACCTTGCTGCGGGCCAAGCAAGAATCAGCGATTTGGGGGAGCAGCAGCATCAAGCTGCCGAAAATCAATGCAGCCTTCTCTTCAAGGCTCCGGCGCACTTAATCCGCCAACTGAGCCATGAAGCCCTGTTGTTGACAACATACCTAACAAAGCCGAACGTGCAGTGGGACCTTAGCATGGGTGTCTCCTGAAATCGGGGCCCCTTGGCTCAGTCTTGGGAAGGCCACCAAAACGAATTCAACTATTTGAAGAGCTCCCTTGTTTCAACACTCTCCCTCCTGTGTTGGCCAGATGTTGCGGCCTTATCAATTCCATCCATGGCTCTCATGAAGTGGCCAGCTGCCGCCGCGGCGAACGGCCTTTTGGAAGATCCAGGCCTTCCAAGAAAAAGTAGAATCTGTCGGCTGTATGAGGGAGCCCTCCAAATGCAACTGGTTTCATGTAAGTTTCCGTTATGAAGACTGGTCTCAATAAGGAACAAAGCCCCCTTCTGGCTGCGTGGCGCAGCCGGAGAGATGCCACCAGATCCATGGGAAGTGATATAAGGCCCTCAAGGACTAGATCACCCGCTGGACTCGTGCGCTGGAAACGCTTGAGTGTTTGCTGCTGGAAAGCCTTGTGGGATGCACCTTCAATTCCACGGACGCTGATTTAGCCACTCGCACCCCGCTCCAAGGCGGAGGCAATGCGTCAGCTGCTGAAGATGCTCGGCGAAAGCGAGCAGATCTTGGTGTCAGAGTTTGGGTGCGAAGTCACTTGTTTGGCCAGAGGAAATCAAATCTGATCGATGCAATTCCTCGAATCCTTGGGTCTAAGCTTTTTTGTATTACACCCTGGGAATACACCCACTGGGTATTGACCCCATTTTAGGCACATTTCCGGAGAAAGCCTTGTTATGTTGAACCATTCTGGGTCATTTCCCAAGGGTGTGATCCCAGGGTGTAATACAAAAACCCTCAGATTGGGTTACGTTGGCAATCAGTTTCAACACGATGCTCTTGCTCTTTCCCTTTTTTGGGGCCTACCCTTTTGCCATGTTGCTCCTTATTGATGAAACTCCGTTTGGGAGGAACCAACACAAACAAGAGGAGCCCGGGAACCCAAAAGCAAACCAGCCTCACTCCCCATGGCATGTGGATCCCGTTGTTTTCCGGCTCAAGGGTCCGAAGGCAAACCACGATTTAAGTTCTTCACAGTTGGGAAATCAACCCCAAAACAGATGAAGAAGAGGAGCAACCGCGACTCAAGCCGGATTGGCAGCCAGCAGCCTGTGCTCTGACCAAGCACAGAGAAAAAGGCAAAGGCACGGGTGAAACATGACAGGCCCCGCACTACATGGAAGGCACGAAGTCATCTGATTCATCATGAAGAACCAATCGCAGAAATCCGAAAATGGATCCGCACAAACTACCACTCCCAAATTGGAAGCAAGGCATAAGATCCCTCTACACCCATCTGAGCTCGTGTTTGTGGCCCAGACGTGTTTTTGGCCCAGACTGAAACTCCAACATCTTGGAGGCAAGCAAAGAAGAACCAGTGACCGTTTCCTGTGAGCCATTTTCGCAGCGCGCCATCCATTTGGTCTGCCTGCTACACCAAAGAGCTGAGGCATCCCGAATGCTTCCAGAGTGGATCGATCAAGGAAAGTCGAAACACTTGTTGGGCACCAGCACCGTGCGCCTTAGAAGTGGCTAAAGTCCGGGAGCTGGGGAAGAGAGCTACCGCTCAAGATTGTGCTGGCTGATGAACGGGGGGGGGGGGTCGGGATACCCGTCATGACCATTTCCCTTGACAACACCTAACAGGGATCATAAACAGGCATTTAAAGATGTTCCGCTAAATGCGTACAGTCCAGTCATAACATGGCTCCGTCAAAACCAACAGGGCAGCATAACAAAGTGACCCTACCCCCTTTCGAAGAATCATGGAAATGCACAGGAGGAGGTTGGACAAATATACGTCAAGCTAAAAAGGTCCCTCTATCCACGTCCAATGCTGGAAAAATGGCAACAGCTCGACAAATCACCCTACTTAGCACAACGATGTTGGCTTGGCAAAGTCTATTTATTCAGTGCCCCATTGTTGGGTGACCTAACGATCCCAAAAACAACTGCCAGTGAAAATCCCGGGTTTACCCCTTGCGAATCCATGAAAAACACATGTTCACTGGGTGCAACGGATGTATTGCATGAACAAAGAAAGGCTCTGGAACACCAAGTGCTATCATTCTAGAGCCTCCCCCCTTAAAAAAAAAAACAGGGGCTCCAGAACCACAAAATCTCCCCTTAGCACTGCTGCTCTGGCCCTACAGCGCCAGATTCCATTATTCTAGAGCCCCCTTTTTTCAAACAAAAAACTAGAACTCTAGAACCGCCAAATCTCCCCTTAACACTGCCGCTCCAGCCCTGAAACCCCAGATTCCATCATTCTAGAGTCCCCCTTTTTTCGCAAAAAAAAACAGGGACTCTAGAACCACCAAATCTCCCCTTAACACTGCTGCTCCGGCCCATCATTCTAGATTCCCAGTCTGCGCCTCACAAGCGTCCCCCGCGCCAGCCTCGCTCGCGCCCAGTTTCCGCATATCACGAGCGTCCCCCGCGCCAGTCTCGCTCGCGGGCAGTTTTCGCATGTCACATGCTTCCAGGTTGCTTCCAAATAAGTAGGGCGAACCCCAAGAGGCTACAGCTTCTCAAGAGTCTTCTCAAGAGAGGGTTCGTCCTAGAAACACATTGGCACCATTTGTCCGGGTCAGGTGTGCGGCAAAAAGGACATTAATTTTGGCGCACCTGGAACGCCGGGCTGTTCACATGGAGCCGCGCACGTGGCCTTCACACACTTGCTTTGTAAGCTTGCTTGGATTCGTTAGTTTCTCCACCTATTTTCCCATTCGCAACCAATTGCAACTGGTGACTTTGTGGAAAGGGCCACGCACGTTGTCAATTGGATGCGTGTGGATGGCAACTTGGGTGGATTCGCCGCGGGTGTGTGGAGAGGGGGCCGGCGCTGCGCTTTTGCAGGGGGCTCGGTGTGGACAAGCCTCGGTCACTTGGTGGGTCTGGCGCCACAAGTCTGAGACACAGTGTTACCACGATCTGCGTAGACCGGGGTCAGCTGTTCGGATGTTCATGCGCCCTTTTGTTTGGGCCGAGTGTGCTCAGCATATTCATGTCAACGTGCCTCCAGGCTGCTTCCAAATACGTAGGGCGAACCCCAAGAGGCTACAGCTTCTGAAGAGAGGGTTCGTCCTAGAAGCACATTGGCACCATTTGTTCGGGTCAGGTGTGCGGCAAAAATGACAATTTTGGCACACCTGGAACGCCGGGCTGTTCACATGGAGCCGCGCACGTGGCCTTCACAAACTTGCTTCGCAAGCTTGCTTGGATTCGTTAGTTTCTCCGCCTATTTTCCCATTCGCAACCAATTGCAACTGGTGACTTTGTGGAAATGGCCGCGCACGTTGTCAATTGGATGCGTGTGAATGGCAAGTTGGGTGGATTCGCCGCAGGTGTGTGGAGACGGGGCCGGCGCTGCGCTTTTGCGGGGGGCTCGGTGTGGACAAGCCTCGGTCACTTGGTGGGTCTGACGCCTGTCCGAAACAAGTCTGAGACACAGTGTTACCACAATCTGCGTAGACCGGGGTCAGCTGTTCGGATGTTCATGCGCCCTTTTGTTTGGGCCGAGTGTGCTCAGCATATTCATGTCAACGTGCTTCCAGGCTGCTTCCAAATAAGTAGGGCGAACCCCAAGAGGCCACAGCTTCTCAAGACAGGGTTCGTCCTAGAAACACATCGGCGCCCTTTGTTCGGGTCAGGTGTGCGGCAAAAAGGACAATTGTGGCGCACCTGCAACGCCGGGCTGTTCACATGGAGCCGCACACGTGGCCTTCACAAACTTGCGTCGTAAGCTTGCTTGGATTCGTTAGTTTCTCCACCTATTTTCCCATTCGCAACCAATTGCAACTGGTGACTTTGTGGAAAGAGCCGCGCACGTTGTCAATTGGATGCGTGTGGATGGCAACTTGGGTGGGAGGGGGCCGGCGCTGTGCTTTTGCGGGGGGCTCGGCGTAGACAAGCCTCGGTCACTTGGTGGTCTGACGCCTGTCCGAAACAAGTCTGAGACGCAGTGTTACCACGATCCGCGTTGACCGGGGTCAGCTGTTCGGATGTTCGTGCGCCCTTTTGTTTGGGCCGAGTGTGCTCAGCATAGAAACACATTGGCGTTTGTTCGGGTCATGTGTGCGGCAAAAAGTGCGGGGGGCTCGGTGTGGACAAGCCTCGGTCACTTGGTGGGTCTGACGCCTGTCTGAAACAAGTCTGAGACACAGTGTTAGCACGATCTGCGTAGACCGGGGTCAGCTGTTCGGATGTTCGTACGCCCTTTTGTTTGGGCCGAGTGTGCTCAGCATAAACATTTTCAACGTGCTTCCAGGCTGCTTCCAAATAAGTAGGGCGAACCCCAAGAGGCCACAGCTTCTCAAGAGAGGGTTCGTCCTAGAAACACGTCGGCGCCATTTGTTCGGGTCAGGTGTGCGGCAAAAAGGACAATTTTGGCGCACGAGGGCGGTTTCCGCCTGTCACGAGCGTCCCCCGCGCCCGTCTCGCTCGAAGGCGGTTTCCGCCTGTCACGAGCGTCCCCCGCGCCACCGCGCCAGTCTCGCTCGCGGGCGGTTTCCGCACGTCACGGGCGTCCACCGCGCCAGTCTCGCTCGCGCCCCGCACCAGTCTCGCTCGGGGGCGGTTTCCGCATGTCACAATCGTCCACCGCGCCAGTCTCGCTCGCGGGCGGTTTCCGCATGTCACGAGCGTCCACCGCGCCAGTCTCGCTCGGGGGCGGTTTTGGCCTGTCACGAGCGTCCCCCGCGCCCGTCTTGCTCGGGGGCGGCTTCGGCCTGTCACGAGCGTCCCCCGCGCCCGTCTCGCTCGGGGGCGGTTTCGGCCCGAGCGTCCAGCGCGCCAGTCTCGCTCGGGGGCGGTTTCCGCCTGTCACAAGCGTCCCCCGCACCCGTCTCGCTCGGGGGCGGTCCGCTTGTCACGAGCGTCCACCGCGCCAGTCTCGCTCGGGGGCGGTTTCGGCCTGTCACGAGCGTCCCCCGCGCCTGTCTCGCTCGGGGGCGGCTTCCGTCTCGCTCGGGTCACGAGCGTCCCCCGCGCCCGTCTCGCTCGGGGGCGGTTTCGGCTTGTCACGAGCGTCCCCCGCGCCCGGTCTCGCTCGCGGGCGGTTTCCGCATGTCACAAGCGTCCGCCGCGTCAGTCTCGCTCGAGGGCGGTTTCCGCATGTCACGAGCGTCCACCGCGCCATGCAGAAACGTTTCGGCCTCTCACGAGCGTCCCCCGCGCCAGTCTCGCTCGTGGGCGGTTTCCGCTTGTCACGAGCGTCCACCGCGCCAGTCTCGCTCGCGGGCGGTTCACCGCGCCAGTCTCGCTCGGGGGCGGTTTCGGCCTGTCACGAGCGTCCCCCGCGCCCGTCTCGCTCGGGGGCGGTTTCGGCCTCTCACGAGCGTCCCCCGCGCCAGTCTCCCTCGCAGGCCCCGCGCCCGTCTCGCTCGGCGGCGGTTTTGGCCTGTCACTCGGGGGGCGGTTTCGGCCTGTCACGAGCGTCCCCCGCGCCCGTCTCGCTCGGGGGCGGTTTCGACCTGTCACGAGCGTCCCCCGCGCCCGTCTTGCTCGGGGGCGGTTTCGGCCTGTCACGAGCGTCCCCCGCGCCCGTCTCGCTTGGGGGCGGTTTCGGCTTGTCACGAGCGTCCCCCGCGCCCCGGGGGCGGTTTCCGCTTGTCACGAGCGTCCACCGCGCCAGTCTTGCTCGGGGGCGGTTTTGGCCTGTCACGAGCGTCCCCCGCGCCCGTCTCGCTCGGGGGCGGTTTCGGCCTGTCACGAGCGTCCACCGCGCCAGTCGACTGGCGGTTTCCGCCTGTAACGAGCGTCCGTCTCGCTCGGGCGGTTTCGGCCTGTCACGAGCGTCCCCCGCGCCCGTCTCGCTCGGGGGCGGTTTCGGCCTGTCACGAGCGTCCACCGCGCACGTCTCGCTCGAGGGCGGTTTAAAATTCCGCCTGTCACGAGCGTCCACCGCGCCCGTCTCGCTGGAGGGCGGTTTCGGCCTGTCACGAGCGTCCCCCGCGCCCGTCTCGCTCGGGGGCGGCTTCGGCCTGTCACGAGCGTCCCCCGCGCCCGTCTCGCTCGGGGGCGGTTTCGGCCTGTCACGAGCGTCCCCCGCGCCCGTCTCGCTCGGGGGCGGTTTCGGCCTGTCACAGCGTCCCCCGCGCCCGTCTCGCTCGGGGGCGGTTTCGGCCTGTCACGAGCGTCCCCCGCGCCCGTCTCGCTCGGGGGCGGTTTCGGCCTGTCACGAGCGTCCCCCGCGCCCGTCTTGCTCGGGGGCGGTTTCGGCCTGCCACAAGCGTCCCCCGCGCCCGTCTCGCTCGGGGGGCGGTTTCCGCTTGTCACAAGCGTCCACCGCGCCAGTCTCGCTCGCGGGCGGTTTCCGCATGTCCCGAGCGTCCACCGCGCCAGTCTCGCTCGGGGCGGTTTCGGCCTGTCACGAGCGTCCCCCGCGCCCGTCTCGCTCGGGGGCGGTTTCGTCCACCGCGCCAGTCTCGCGCACCCAGCCAGCCCCACACCACCGTCCCCAGCCAGCCTCGTACGCCCGGTCTGCACCCCCAGCCAGCATCGCACACCCGGTCTGCAGCACAACGAAATGGAAATCCCTTCTTATCTCCGTCGTCACAGCTTGTATCGCTCCCAGGCACCTTAAGAGAAAACCTAAAGCAGAACCCAAGCATCAGAGATGCTTTTGGGAAAAGAGAAGCCCTTGCTTTGTCGATGGAAAACAGGCAATTGCATGGGTTGGTGCGGAAATTGTTGGAAGACTTTTGGACAGTGTTTCTGCAGTTTGCTCGGATACCTGATGCTGCGTTGCAGGGATCAGAGGCTCAAAGACTTGGGTACGCCTTGGGGTTGCTTTAAAGGCAAACCCAATAGACACGCCCCCTCCGGTTTGGGGTACCTCTGTGAGACAAGTTGGGATCATTTAGTACTGAGGATGTACCAGCTATCCGAAGAGGCGTCAGGCCCCTAGTCCCGAGGTTGGAGTCGGGAGCTTGTGGGCTCTGGGTGAATGGGATTGATTCCTCTCCGACAAAAAGATGACATGGTCCCTCCGCCCCCCAAAAAGCAAAACATGTTTAGAGGAAGTGTCTTTTGACAAATCGGTGACGAGTTCGGAAGATCCATGTCCACGTGGATTTGTAGGTGAGTGCTAAGGTTGGCTCAGCAGAATTGTTTGTGAACCCCACCTCGCCCGCTGAATAGACGGGGCTCCCCTTTGGATTTCTTTACTCCAGGTTCTCGCTCCCCAATGAATACTTCGCTGTTCTTGGCATGTTTTTTGGTTTTTTAGTTTTTTGGTTCTGTTCATTTTTGCTGGGGGTCTGCAAAAAACAAAGTTTTTTGCTACCATACCAAGAGTAGAGATGAATACGTGCCGGTGTAACACTGTTATTTTATGTACGACAATTACGCCATGCGAAGGAGATACTTAATGTAAACAGGAAGCTGGTTAGATTTTCCGGCCGCTTGCTTGTTGGGATCCAGGCCCTCCCTGATTTAAAATCGATTACGGCGGTATTTTGGCCCCTGTCCGCTTCATTTTCTGAACGAATTTAAGAATAAAATGTACCTTTTAAGGACGCCACAGGAAACCGCGTGGCGAAAAGCCGAGAGGCTCGGGGTGCCAAAGCAGGTTGGGCTCGGTCAGAAGGACAGGGTTGGAAAATTCCAGTTGCGAGTCCGCCTGCTAGACATTGTTTGTGGCTGAGTACTGTGGGGAAAACGCAGCTACAACGAGCTCAGCTCGCGGGTAAAGTGTTCTCGCCAACGATCAAGATTCTTTGCGAAGTTTGGAAATGCGCTGTTTCTTGTTGCTTCTCATGTTGCTTTGATAGTACAGGTTCCCAAGTAATGTTGGTTCCTAAGAACCTTGTTCGTGTTCTCATGGTGGTTGCTCATGTTCCTAGGTCCTTGCTGAGCCATTTGATATGTGGTTCCAAGCCTCGACGGCCTCGGTTCAGCCTTAGGTTCCCTCCAGAAGGAGACGATGCCGGCGTCGGGGACCGAGAGAAACGTGAGGGGGACCGTTCATTTCCGGACTGACGTGCTGTCCAGGGAATTTGTGACCCCGAAAATGAACAACATATTTGTTAGGAAAGTCACCCCAAGAGAACCTGTCACCCCAAAGACTCCAAATTGTTATAAAAGTTGCTTTGCCCAATTGGAAGTCGTCGCTTCCTTCTGGCGATGTTTGGCTTGGCATGTCGTTCGGGAACCCCCTTTCAAGGGAGTTCCCCACTTCGAGACATGCTGCATGGAACCATAAAAGCACCACGAGGTTTCCAAAAAGTGTCCGATTTCCAGCCGCCAGCCCAGGTCATCACCGTTATGGTGGAGGAGATGGCGAATCATGCCAAGAAGTGCCAGGACCATCGACCGGAAGTTTCCGAAGCCTGAAACCATTGGATCTGAACATAGGGTGCTCTGCCCAGCTGCGAGTGTTACTTTGCCCAACAGGAAGCCTGTTTGCTAGTGTTTCTGAGACCCTATTCAGCATCCAGACGTGCTATGTTTCTGATGTGCTTGGAGTTGTTTGTCATACCGTGTTCGATTCGATGCTGGAAGCATTCCACCTGGCCAAATTCTTTAACGAGGTGGCCTTGGGGAAACACGAGCTCATGAAGGTTTTTTGGGGATTCACGATTTCCGGCTTGCGAATCGATTTGTTTTTTTTGCTCACATGGAGCACGGATATTTTGCTCCTGTCCGCGTACTCCATGGCACCCACGAAGTCCATCTCAAGCATTTCGAAGTCCAAACCCCAAAACCTGAGGTTCCGTGGCTTCTGTGCGAATGTGCGAGGTCCATCTTAAAGATTTCGATCTCCAAAGGACCCCAAGACCTGTGGTTCGATGGCTCTGCGAGGTGCGAGGCTCTGCGAGGCTGTGCGAGGCTCTGCGAACCCGAGGACCCAGAGGTGTTCAAGAGCACCAACCTGGAGGTGAAGCGCTTTCAGGGCGCCAATGCGGACCGCCCGGGCCCCAACGACACGAACGAGCTCAACGAGCGAGCACGGGGTTTCGCATGTTTTTTGGAGGCTCCCTGAGTTCAGTTTGTTTTGTTTGGAAGCGAAACTGCTGGATTCCCCCTAGGATGGCAGTCCAAACAATGAACTTGTAATGGTTTCAGAACGCCACTGTGTTCTGTTTGCATGGGTTATGTTGACATACATGTTGTCATTTGATTGAACAGCGGGTGTTTCTTGTTTGGACAGTGACAGGGAGAGGATGGGGCTTGTCGCCTAGGGCCAAAGACAGCTGCTTCCGAGCAGAAGGTGCTAAGCATGCTTCGTCAGAGGAGTCTAGAAGCCAAACAATTTGAAGGGCTTGGAGTTTTTAGACGGAAATCCCACTTCGTATGGGATGATTGAAGTGCCATAAATCCAGCTGATCCTCCAAAATATGTGCCCGCGCGACGCAACCTGTCAATGCGACCACTGAAATACCGAATCGATGGGACAGACTACGACTTACAGGTCCTCAACGAGGTTTGCATGTTCAAGTCACAACAGTTTTTCCAACAGCCCGTCGGCTTTTCCCCGCTGTCCGGAAACGGCCCTGGGCCTTCAGAGATCGAGGCACCGCCAAGATCGTGCTGAGCCCCTGGCAGATTGTCACAGACCAGAATTTCCTGGACGACGTTTGTGAGGAGGCCGGAGCAAGCTGAACCCGAATGTCCGATTTGTTCGGAATGATGACTTGCTGAGCTGGCTGGGGCGTCTTGCACATGGAAGCTTGATATTGGACTTATGTAGAAGATAGGCACCGTGAATCGTGGGACCGGAGGATGCTATGGCTTGAGCATCTGAGAAATCGGAATCTAGAAGTACTGTCCGCTGGCTCAGATGTCCTTGCGGCGCAGGATGAACATCAACCCCAGACTTCAAGTGAGGGAGATTCAGGGTTCCGTTTCATTCACATGGACTTCGATGAACGTCAAGGACACAGCTAATCAGAGGAATCTTTGCAGAATCCCCTGAACTAGTCAAACAGCATGACAAATACGGAATCACTCATCACTCATGACTGGCATGGTTCGCTGCATAGAACTAAAGTTCACATTGAACCAACGTGCAAAATGAACACATGAATGCGAATTTACAATTCATGTGACATGGTGTTTTCCACGTGCCAACTGGGTCTCTCGCTTTGGCGTCGCTCCGTGCTTCCCCACGAAGAAGGACCAACACAAAGTACACTCCCTTTTGTGCGATGTCCAGTCGACACTCATGCATCACTTGCTTGGCTGGCCTTGACCTGCCCCGAAATCAGCCAAAAATCACGATATGCTCAGATTTGCTCAGTTGTGGTAGGGCACTCTTTTTGGTTTTGTTTGGCGACTCTGGCCAGACACTCCGTGTAGTGTACCTGTAAATGTTGTCAATTGTTATACAATTTTACACACACACACACACCCACACGGAGTGACATGACTACATGGGTAGTTTCAGTTCTGGCATGCCACTTGGAAGCCATTAATGATCGCTGTTCTCAATTTGGCTTTTTTCTGGGTGAATTGGAGGCTGCCGGCAATCGAAAACGAACAGAGCCACCACATCACATCAGTGCTCCGCTAGCAGGGGATGCCGTTTGGCCCCGCGTTGGTTCGGCGAACTGCCGCATGCGCAGGTGGGTCTGTCTTTTGTTCAGGTTCCCCCTTTTTCGGTCGCTTCAAAGGGAAACCACAAAGGAAACCCATTTATTTATTTATTTTTTGGGGGGTCGTTCTTTTTTTTTGGGGGGGAGGGGGTTCGGTTGCATGGGGCTCCCCGGAAAAGTCAAAGACAGGTGAACGAGCTCTTCCTGGAGGTGGCAATGTCCAGCTGTACGGAGCAGGCCTTCCAAAGTCGCCTGCCCCTGGGCCTCAAGCTGAGGCTGTCGAGCGACGTATGGCATACGGCGACCCGCGACGTGCAGACTGCCCTTATTGCTGAGCAACATCCACTTGCTGAAAAGAACCTGTAAACAACAAACAAGACATATTATATATATATATATACAGGTTTCAAAGTTGAAACTACTGAAACTGTGTTCTTATTTTGTTCATTTGCGCCTTAAGGAAATGAAAGAAAGCATTCAAAGACGCAAGAATAAGGATGCAACAGTTGTTCAGCGGATTCCAGCATTTTTCATCTTTTGGTTGGTGGGTTCTTCGCCAAAAAGTCATGACGCTCAAAAAGGGTTCCGCTATACCCTTTTCTACGGAATTCACTGGGCAACTGGGACTGACTCACTTGACCACAGCGACTCGACAGCTAGTCTTTGGTCAAACCTCTCATCATTTTAACTTCGGACTTGTTCTAATCAGGGGTTGAGATCTTTTCTGAAAATGTACAATTTCAACCTTTTCACCTGTTGGTTTGCCCTTTTTGGGCTACTCTTAGTGCAGGTCCAAGTAAGTTTACCTGCTTCCTGGTCCCTTAAATCCAGGCTTTGGGCAGAATTCGGCACTTTATACACAAGCACTATGGGTAAGTGAAGCTCAGGGCTGTCAGGGTTGAGCTTTTGACACCATTGGGCCAAATGCGGGAACGTGCTCGGGATTTTGTGAGAAGCCGAGAAACCCTCTTTGAAAGCTCACAGATGCTGCTCGCGGCCTTTAGTTGTCATGTTTCCCCTTTTCGATTGGCCAAACCGACTCCCATTGGCCATTGTACTAAGCTCTACCTAGCATCGTTGGGATAGGAACTGCGATGGCTATGGCTCAAAACCCACAAACCAGGATATGGACCGCTATGGCTCAAAACGAAAGGGACCGCAGATGCTAGGGCGAGGCGCCATTCTTTTTTTTAATGACCACACCCACATAACCTTTACAACCATTCTAGAAACCAGCGGCCAAGAAGCTTTGGCCGCTCATTTGGCGTTTCGAACTCTCAGGAAGACCGCCTTCCCAGAGTTCAAATACCTGGAGGGCGAGGGTGAGGAGGTCGCAGAGCCACTTGCCGACCGGGTTGGCGCTTGCCGGTTTTTTGGGGGGTGTCTCTGTGCGAGGGTACCCTGTTTTGGTGGTTGTTTGAAGGGACGCCAAAAGGAATACCACCTTTTTGGGCGTCTACTAAAACAGGACACACCAAAGTGGGGCAGTGTCCGAGCGTAAACGGTGGCCCTTCTTAGAAAAAGACAGTGTTCGACTCCTGTGAACGTCAATACTTGGGGCCAGCCGGATAGATATTAATATGCTGTTGGCCAATTCTCTCGATACTGACTGCGCTCCTGTCGCATGAACCCACGCCTGAAGCCAGGCCATGACCTTTGAATATCCTCTTGGGTGGAATTTCATGATTCATCGGCTCCAATGACCACAAGGCCTCAGCTTTTCGAGCAATCCATATGTATGTGTATATGCATATGCACGTTACAAGGCCAGTTTTGCAAAAAATATTAAAAAGGATGGTTGCTGGATGGAGGCTTCCGGATATGTTTTTACCTTTTTGACGGATCAAGCATTGCAGTCTCGTGGCCATGCATTTTGCAACATTTAGTCGGCAAATTTCCAATGACGTTTGCCGCCCCCGTTTGCTACGCATGCCTCTCCGGATCCAGAGTTTGAGGTGCTGTCGGGGATGGGATCATACCCTCGAAACCTCGTTTTGACATCCAGACAGACCTGGGACGACGTGGCCCAAGCAAACCAGTCAGTGGGTTGTGTCCACCATGCCCAAGCAAACGCTCTTCTTTCAGTCTCATCCAATGGAGTCCTCTCTTGCCTTTTCTGGTGCCGTCAACCAGCAAGCAAAAGGTGACAGGTTGCTTTTTGTGCGCATGGCAAACCATGATTTTGGCACGCACGCCCACGAGTTCTCTTTGAGGGACCTGCGTTCTCTTAGGGCCCCTTCGTTGCATTTGTTGCACTCATGAAACTTTTGGGACAGCTCTTTCGGCTTAGTCCCTGGCATTACATGGCGCTCAGCCTGGAGCTGGCTTGCCGATAGGATACATCTTGTAGGCTGCTCCAGGGTCTCGACAGATGTTCATAGCGCGCAAGCCTCGGATTCCTTGGTGCAATGATTTTTGGTCTTGACAAATTAAAGGCAGATGTATAAAGCTTTGCGAAGTGCGATTGCTTACTCTCTGACCCATAGGGACATGTACCATGCTGAAAGTGAGGACCCCTTGAACCAGGTGAGATTATGTAATGCTTTCGACACTTGATCGCATGTAGTGCCTCTTGGTCAGGGCGTGTTCCCAGTTTTGTAGAAGCGCAGTGCCCGTGTCCCTTGTTTGTTCAGGGTGTTGTTCCGCATCAAACATTGGACACATGAACCACCACATACATTCCTCTCTACAATGAGCTGCATCAACCGTGGTCTATTTGGGGGTCCATTGGGCATTTCACATTCGGGATGTTCCTTGCTTTCTCCGGGTCCATAACAATTCTGGGCGCACCATGGGAGAAGCCCTTCCTATACTTAGTCAGCTCTTCCCGTTTGCGGCACAGCCGCAAGTGAGTCATGTGAGGATCAGGAAGCGCGCCCACTGCACGATGCTCTGCATCTACTGGCCCCTCTGCAGCAAAGCTGTGCAGTGCTGCAAAGCCATCAGTGCTAGGTTCGGAGGACATGTTGACTGGTGTGTGGTCAGTTCGGGAGGGATTTTGGAAAGGAGGACCTACTAAACTTCACACAAAATCGGGGGACTCAATGAGATTCTTATGTTGCTGTAACATACAGTGACTGGCACTCAAGTCATATAACAAGAAAACCCCCGTTCAAAGGCGATGTGGCAAAAGGAGGTGCTACGAGTTGATTCAAGTGCCTTAGGCACCGTAGTTGTGAGGTTTTCGAGGTACTGTTCGGAATGTCTTGGATTTGTGCATGCCTGTGGTCCCAATCGATTTTCGTCTTGCCTGCAAGTAGTCTTTCAGAATGATGACAGGTTGGTCGTTGTGGTGGGCCAAGTGTCTTTCGGAGCCCCTTGCAGCGATTTCAAGGATGCCGCCCTTTGAAGTGCCAATGGGCCACCTTGGCATCATGTTTGCTTAGCAGCCCTTTGCTTCCATTTGCCTGAATTGAGTGAAGTCTGCTGAAGTCCTTTGAGACTGAAGAACTGGAATGACAGCTGTTTTGACTAGACTTCGCACTCTGAAGCAAACAACTCCGGTTGGTTGACTGTCGGTTTGCTGGATTGCATTTATGGCATGGACTCTACCGGCGGTCCGATACTCTACCTCCCACGAACATGGCACCTTTCATATTTTTTCCCAGTACCGGTTGGAAAAGCAACTTTAGGAATATTAAATGCCATAGGAGATCCAATAGATGAAGCTGGTCCCTTTAGGAGGAATCTCATCTTCCATCTCCCAGAGGCGCCATGGGAAAAAAGGAAGGCCTGGCAACTTGGACCGGACCGCTTACAGCCATGCAAAGCGCCCCAGACCGAAGCGACTCGCAAGTTGAGGCTGGCCTCCGACCGCTACGAGGAGTTCACCCGGGGCCAGGAGGTCTCGAAGCGACTCACGGCGCCTCGCTCAACCGGGCGGCAACCGGAGGGCAAAAGGCGACCGTCCGAGTCCTAAAACGGTTTTGAGCTGCTTTTAGTTGGTTTAGTGGCTGGGTTTCCATTTAACCCACTGGTTGTTAGCTACTTGTAGCGGATCGGAGGACAGCCCAGCTTTTGTTGGGCGGATTATTAGAATCAATGGGTTTACCAGGGCAGCCAAGGGTATGTACATCAATGAACTTCCATCAATTCTTTGGCGGGTTCCCCAAACATGGAAGCCGGAACGGGCTCACTGGCCTCGTCTCCAGTCAGGCTCCATAGGGACTGAGCTCCGAACCGGCAGACATTTTCGCGGGGTCCTCTTTGCGTCTTCCGCAAGTGGATGGGAGCCTGGGGAGGAGTTCCCCAAATTACGGCTATTGGAAACCTTCTGGGAAGTGGCTTTCTTTCATTTTGAGTGGCAATTTGCCCTTCCCCCAACAAGACAAGCGGTTCAAGGCACTTTTCGCAGCGGGTCAACAGGGAAGGTGTTGGGAGCCGGGAATATCTGGGGATGACTCACACCTCTGCCTCAGGCTTGCCCGATGGATGCCTTTGGCCAAACACACGAGGAAGCGGTGATCTACCCTGTGATCAAAATTTTGGCAGGTCGATGTACTTGCAATTTCGACTGCTGCAACCGAAGGAAAGCTTTCGGAATGGCCTATCTCCAATTAGTACCAGAGTTGCTCGCCTCAAACAATGCCCAAAGAAAGCACTGTGATGGTAGAAAACTTGGATTGGCGTTGGGGCAACACCACGCACTTCCGAAGAAAGGTCTGAACCACGGGAGAAAAAAGCACGGCGGTCTAGTGTCCTCTCTTCCTCACTCCCTGAGTTTCCGGACTTCAAACGAAGAGCATTTAACACGTTAGTGGCAAACATTGGCAAACAAGCAGTTCGGACTGTTTTGGCCCATCCACTCAGGAAGTAGGGCTTACATTTCTGGACCCACATTTCTTCCCGCGACTGGGAGCACCGATCCGAGGATGACTCCTGGGCCTTCCTGCGGGGCTGGCTGGGCCCACTGCTCCTCCGCCGCAGTTTGGAAGGGGTGCAAGGCACTTGGATCCCAAGGCACATGGCCCATGGGAGAAATCGGAGGCCACTTTCAGTTGGAGCATCTGGATGAGTTGGGCTTCCAGGGAGCGACACGGAGACTCCAGGCAGTGAAGACCAAGTCGTGAGCTGATCCTTTGAGGGCCTTGCTATCTGGCACACAAACCTCTATCCAGCCGGGGGGATGATAACAAATAGGGCCAGAGCCTAACAAGGGGTCCGGCTTCGGCAAGTCCACCTGAAAGCACCACATACAAGAGGTGACATTTTAAGGGCGTATTGGTGCCTTCTGTTTTTGTTCAAAGCCCTGTGCAAATGCCATGGTCACAAGGGGTTTACTCGTCTCCCGGATCTAAGCCGGCATATGCACAGCCAAACTACACGTTTAAACTTGTGTTCTTTGTCTTTGGATCCAACCTAAGAGTTCAAAGTGCAAAACCTGGACCTTCCATTACTTGTTTGGTGCTGGTACGTTGGAAGGAGGAACTCTGGCACTTGAGGGGGCCAAAAAGTCGGGTCGGTGCTTCAAGGTTTGCGGTGAAGCCACGCCTTGAGGTTCGAGGAGGTGGATGTGATGAGTGTGGTTTGTGCCGCAGTGCCTCGGCGAAAAACGCTTGCACTCAAGTCGTTCACACCGGGTTTTGGGGGGTTTTCTCGCCTCACTTGGATGTGTCTTTTTTGTGAGAGACCCCCAAAATGGATTTTGGTTGCCTTTTGGTTTTCCTTTTAGACCACCCCAAAATGGGTACAATCACACACACACACACAGAGTTCCCAAGTTGCTGGACGTTCAGACTTTGTGGTGGGGAGCGTTTCCCGGAGCGCGCTGATGGGGCTACGGGGTGAAACAAAAAAAATAGAAGCGGCGAAAGCACGAAGCAAGTCATGATTAGAGTTAGGCCCAGTTATAGAAGGTATATCTTATTGTTTGCTTCACATGGATTCGCTGGCAATATGTAAATCGTATCCTAAGTCTACTCCAGAAGTGAGGTACCCTTCAGACTTTCCGACTTTCAAAACCCACAAAAAGGGGCGTCTATGGGAAACAACGAGTTTGTACTTTGTGTTGGCTAGCCCACTCATGAAGTCTGGGCTCGTCGCGAGGTGTTCTTTTGTGTCCTTTTCTGGGCTCGGCATGCATATCGACCACTGCCTTTTGCATTGTTCTTGCCTTTTTTTTTGGAACCCTTATAAATGTTGCAGCTGAACTCCAGACAGAGGGTTTCCACATCAGCAATGTCAATCCCAGGCAGCCGCGCAAAGGTTGTCCCTTTTCAACCCACGCTGATCTACATCCCCCCTTGAGAAAGGCATGGAAGGAGGGGGTGGGCTTCTTAGTTGGAAGTTTGGGATTGAACACCGCTGCAAGCCGTCCCAAAACTAAGCATAGATCCACCAGAGATCCACCATAGATCCACCCTAACCCACCCTACCCTAGACCTGCCTTAAGCCCATCCCCAAACCATTCCCCACACCCCAGCCCAAACCCCAAACCCCACCCCTCCACCTCGAGGTCATGGTGCGGACCATTTGTGCCGTGCCCAAGTTCCGGCAGCAGCAGGCCAAGGGCCTCACCGAGTCCCGCAGGGAAGCCCGGGCCAACCGCGGGGCTTTGACGGGTCCCCGGATTTCCCCCATCGGACAACACGTATCGGAACGTATCGGACTCTGGAAACAGGGTGATTTTGCTTGGAAGCTCTTAGTTACGTTATTTAGAGCCTCCTGGTTTGTAGCCAAGTGTCTCCAACCCTGGTGGCTTGATGCAGAGTCCATTTCAGTGGCACCCTCGGAATCATCCAAGAGATTGACACGTCACACCTCCGAAAAGAACCAAAGACGACTTCGGGCCCTTTGAACGCGGTGAAGTTTGAGCCCTGGAGCTTTCAAGTCCTTCGCCTTGTTGCCCCGGCCTCCATCCGGCCCCAGGCGATGTCATGGCGCACGTGCTGAAACACTGCCCAAAGGCACGGCAGTGGATTTTTTTTGCGTCGCGCTATAGCTATATGACAGATGGTGAGGTAACCACGCCAAATGTGGGGTAAGAATGCTGAAAAACAGGGTAACAACGCCAATAATGTATAGTAACCCCGCCGAAAAAAGCTATAGGAGGTCTATAGGCAATCACAACACGCAGGTGCAGATTTATGGGGGCTGGCTTCAACCCAGATCTTGTGGGCGGCCTCTTTGCGTGGCTTTGAGTACTTGTTGTTCTTAGTAGAGGTGTTTTGACACCTGCCAGGGTGTTGTCTCAAATTTAGGATTTGGATTTCAAACTGGTTGGTGTCCTATTGATTTCCGTGGAAAGACCAACCCAACCGGATTTCTCTGCGCAGCTTCTTTGTAGCCCGACGAGTGCTACACCCCCGACTTGAGGGAAACATGATTCATATCTTGGATCAAAAGGTCTTCTTAAAAAGAAAAGGTGACTATGGTCGAGAGGGCGGAACCCATTGACAATGTGTGTCTGGGTAAATGGAGGTTCCAGAAGGGTGCGTTTTCCACCATTGAGGCGGCCGCCAGCCCTTCCATTTGGTTTTGGATAGATTCCAGTAAATTCGGTTCTGCCTTGAGGAGGCTGTTTTCAGGCATGATTCGGGGCATGCCCGACAAACCATAGTGCGTCCTTCCAAACCACACTTGGGGATGTCTCAGAGAAACATAGAGAAAGCAACAGGAAAAACAACATTTGCATGAAGCTGCATACTTTGAGAGGCATCTACATCTGGCTGTTGGAAACCTCCCATTTCCTCATTTTGCTCGTTGGTTTGAAATGGCCATCCATTTCCTGCTCGCGTGCTTTGGGTGTGAACAGTCATCACTTTCACCCAGAAAACCTGGGTTGCATGCGCAGGTGCTGCCCTCATACCAACGGTTGGATGAGGAAGACAGAATGCAGCTGGCAGAATGCCTAGGCTCGGGGATCTGACAACTGTGGGCCCGGATTCTTTGGAGTGACTCTCTCCCAGTATGCCGTGACAGCAATACATGACAATACTTTGGTGCGTTTTGCTTGGACGTTAAGACTTTAACTTTTTTGCCAACTAAAGGAGCAGCGCCCGGCACCCTATTCCCCAACTCAACGAGAATTGTTTTGGCAGGTATGGCTGTGCCAACTTTAAGATTCCCTATGTTCAATGTTCAGGCGTACTTCCCAAATGGCGGACTTTGCTAGGTGACTTGTTGGCTTAGCTATGTTTTCTCATCCAGCTCAACCCAAAGGCGCAACTCTGCGAAATCAAACACTTTCACTTTTTTCCACACGACCCGAAGAAACGCGCAAGAAGCAATCAAGCAGGCAGGCAGGCAAAGAAGCAGGCAGGCAGGCAAAGAAGCAGGCAAGCCGGCAAAAAAGCAGGCAAGCAAACCAAAACAAACAAGCAAACAAAGAAGCAAACAAACAAACAAACAAACAAACAAACAAACAAACAAACAAGCACACAAGCATAAGCACATAAACAAACAAAGGAGAAACACCGTGTCTGAATGAAGACAGACAGAAAGAAATAACTAAAGACCGAAACAGCACATACACAGAGCAGACAAACAGAGCAAACAAGAAATGCATAAAGACATTCATGCAGAAATACATTGAAATAAGGAAACACATGAATAAAGGCATGAAGAGCGACACTCGGCAACAAATAAACAAAGCTGCAAAGACGGAAAGAAACAAGTAAAGGAATGACAATATACATACGACTAATTGAATAAAGAAGATAACGAAGACAACATGAAAGACAGAAACAGAGACATAAGTAGAGAAAGAATAAATAAGTAGCAAACATACATAAAATTAGAAAGAAAGAAATAAAGAAATAAACAAAAGAAGGAAAGGGATGAGGGAAGGAAGAAAGGCAAGGAACAAAATAACAAAAAAGTAACGCAATAAAATGAATACACACAGAACAGCATAGAAAGAACAAACATAAAGACAGTAATAACCACATAATTACGGGAGACACCATGAAGTAATAAAGAAAGAAAGAACAACAAATCGAAAGAAATAGAGAAATGAAGAACACACCATCAATAAAGAAACAACCACTCAATCAATCAAACAAATCATCAAAAAACAAAACAAGCAAGCAAGCAAGATCAAGCAAGCAAGCAAGCAAGCAAGCAAGCAAGCAAGCAAGCAAGCAAGCAAGCAATCAAGCACAAACGAACGAACAAGCACACAGGCAACAGACAAAGACACAAACAAGCAAGCAATCAAGCAAGAAAGCAAGCAAGCTAGCTAGCTAGCTAGCAAACAAACACACAAGCAAACAAGCCAACAAACACACAACCAAGCACTCACACACACACACACACTGAATCAAATGAACGAACGAACAAACAAACAAACGAACAAACAAACAAACAAACAAACAACAAACAATCTAGGAATCAAATACACAAGCAAGCAGTCAATCAATCAAAACACCCACACAAACACCCACCCACACACACACGCAATCAGGCAAGCAAACAATCATACACATAGAGAGACAAGCAGCCAGACCGACATATAAACACGCAAACAAGCGCACGCAACAAAACAACAGCGTTTTTTTTTACAAGTGTTGAGACCATTCTGTATGTCAAGTTGAGTTGGTTTGCTTGCTTGAGTTCTTCCAGCATCACCCGGAGCCAGCAACCAGGTGCCGCCACAGATAGGTGCATTGCCAACAGAAACAAGCGGCAGTTGAAATTACTTGAGGACTTCGCAATTAGGGACCTATGAGGTCCAATGCAACTTTCAAGCTCAGCCGACTTCTATATTTGGTGCACCGTGTTTTCGTTTGAAGTGTTATTGGTGAAGGTTCCGCACGAACAACCTTTGAATTAGTCCCCACATGATTTGGTGCTAGATCCGGATGGTTGTTCTGATTTGGTGGCCGTAAAACGGATTGCTTCCCGAAGGTCTGTAAGCCATTCTTGGACCGCCCGAGTGCCCCGAGTGCCCCAGCCCAAGGCCACGACTTCGAGCTGAAGCTGTTCCTGGACGCGGAGAGCTGCCCGGCGGGCCTGGCGGTGCTGTCCAAGTTGGTGCAGGGCGAAACCCCCGAGGCGCGGCTTCGGGTGTTGTTTCTCGCGGAAGCGGGGGACAGTCTGGCAGTGGTGAATTCGGGGAAATTCGGGGAATTGGGTCGGTTTCGGGGGTTGTTTTTGGCTTGGGGCAAGGTGGTAGCGTGGGGGTTTCGAAAGGAATGAAGGGAGGGCCTTGGTGTGCCGCGGAGATGCATAGCTAGATCTGTGTTTGCTGAGTAGTACTCCCCACAAGCGATCAACCTGAGTCGAGGAGCGAATTTCATGCGGTATTTCCTTGGGACTCAAGGGGTTGGAGCATCCAGAGAGGAGGGCCCAGGGACAAATTCAAAAAAGCAGGGCACATACTATTCCGGGCAAATGCCAGCGACCTCACAACTGCCGGTTTGCGACCAAATCCATGATGAAGCTTTCTTTCATAGATGGTTTGTTCTGCATACAACTCTAGTTTACCTGGATGTGATGCACATTCAGGGGATCTTTTCTCTGCCAGTTGCAGAAGCAAGGACTGCTCTTCTTGGGCACGACGCATGAATGTTCTGTTTGTTTGGTGGGCTCGGACACTTACCCTGTCATACATTCCCCGCAGGAGCGTTCAGTGATTCCTGTACCTTTTTTGTCCAACGTGGGAAGGTTGCTTACAATAATGTCCCTCCAGTTTTCCCTGACAGCAGGTTGCCCAAAGCTCAGAGTTGGTTGCGGCCAGGCGTGGCACTGAGTTGCATCCAAATGTTGCATGGCTGCCTGGAACAGGGAGAATAGGCAGCGTTGCGTATTATGATAGTACTTTGCATCGCCCAAAGGGTATGTGCCTTCTCAATGTCCCGCACGGAGCTTGAGGCAGATCGAGGTTCACAGCATTGCTGCAACTCTTTGCCTTCAAAAAATAGCATTACTGCGTATGAATCAGAGTTGTTTGCACTGACGTATTCAGCTCTAATTTGCTGGTTGGCCTCATTATGATTGTATTCTTTATTCAGCTGTTTCAATTGGCTGAATGTGTTTCTAGCACCGCCCTTCGTTTTTGTTTGATTCCGATTATTCCACGCATGGCTTGTTTTCGTTCTACTCTATTGCTCCCTATGTTCCTCGTGCTTCGTCATCTTTTTATTTGGCTGGAAATCATCCGGAAAAAAATGAGCGATGTGCGCAGGTGGCGACGCGGAGGTCGTTGGACTCCTTGTCCATCCTTATGTGGTCGTCCTTCCTGGAGCTTGCAGGCCCGAGGGACACAGGTGAGAGCTGGGTAGCGGGAAATGCCCGGAACATGGGTGGGTTTGACCAGCGCCTGGCCTCCGTCCGACCCAAGTTGAGATGGTTTCCCTGCAGGAAAAGCCATGCTTGTGGAGCGCACTGGTATTCTTTGCAAACACGACCGCACATTTTCAATGACTAATTTATGCTTAGGGAGGGAGGTCCCCGTAGGCGGCCTCTTTCAAAGGAGGCCTCCTGACTCCCAGTCAAGGCTGGGGAAAAGGCCTTGTGGGCTAAAAAACTGGAATGGGGTGTGGGGTACTTCAGAACCAATTTTTGTCATTAGAGCAAGAGACTGGTAATTAGCTAGCCTTTCCATTGCAGCCCTGCAGATGAAGTAACATGGAGCCCAAAAGTAACTCTCTTTGTAGAGGAAACTTCTTTGGGAGGCTCCTTTTTGAGAGCATGTGATTAAACAGGATGATACTACGTTCTGTCCAGATCGTTTGCATTATTGCGGCAAGCTTTGCCAGTTTGAAAAAGTAGAAGACCTTGATATGAGCAGGATGTTTGGTGCGACTACTACGACTGTGGCCGAATCATCCTCAACTGTTGCGTTATTTCCTGGCTTTGTCTTCGGTGGATCTGGTTTGCTCTGGGTTTTCCATTGATCCTTGCCAAGGAGATTGTTTTGCTCAGGGGGGCTCAGGGGGGCTCAGGGTACTTGATACATTCTCTCTGCCTTTGGGTAAAACTGAGCTCACCCGGCAGAAGGTGC
This sequence comes from Effrenium voratum, assembly GCA_963377175.1. Lineage (NCBI taxonomy): Eukaryota > Dinophyceae > Suessiales > Symbiodiniaceae > Effrenium > Effrenium voratum. Next base: position 113,820 of record CAUJNA010000167.1, read on the forward strand.
CCTGGGAAATTCGAACAGATGAAATATGCCAGGATGTCACAAACTGCCGTTAGACAGGGCTCACTATGGACATTCATGGATGTTTGAATCCTTTTCAGAGAAGAATGCCCAGGACCCGCATAAGGAGTTTGACCACGATCAATGTTGAATATTCAGCATCATCTACTCTGGTTAAGCCTACAGCATACCAAGATTGGTTCCTAAACCCGCTCAAACAAGTTACTCGAACTTGCTCTTCAGGCTTGAGCCTAAGGCTTGCTGACAGTGCGTTTGCCACAGCTGCGTGGTCAAAGCCAACGTTGTGAACAGGCCAACTCACGAGCCCACTAAAAGCCAACCTCAATGGCGCCGTAGCGTGGAGCTCGTGGAGAAGTCACCAATCCCCAGAGCACGAAACATAATGATGCGATTAGCAAACAGCAAGCTTGCAGACAAGTATCAGCTGCAGCCTCTTTTGAAGCTGTCACCAGCAAATGCCAACTATATATGTATAGAGTGTGTAAGCATCGTTCAAAAGCAATCCCAAAAAACGACGCGCACAGCACATGTTTGGTCAATCGCCTGCCCTGTACAGGCTCTATGGGTGCTGAGAGTCAGGAGGGCTCGCTCTACATGACGGAGGCATCCGAACCGTCCGGGTGAGGGGAGTTCTGAGAGGCACAGCTCATGACCCTCCCTGACAAACATCAAGCGATTGTTTCTGGGCTGGACCGACGTGGTCCCCGCTGAAGGGAGCGTCCATACCCGCAGAAGTGGTTTGTTCCGCACGTGTGTTGTTGGTTTGTCTCACGATCTGATGCACACATACTGCATACATTCATTTTTGTGATACGAAGAAGCAACGGTCTTGATAGTGCGGCAACCCCCCCCCCCATTGGCGCTGGGTGTTGCTCAAAGTAAGGGTCCTTTAGAATGGTTGGTTTCCTTTTGCTTTGCAATAAATACCAGCCAAAATGGAGGCGAAAGCTGCGTCACACACGTGTTCTTCTGGCGTTTCTGCAATTTGTAATCTCTGGCTCAGGCTTGGCAGTGAACGGGAGAATTAGGACAGCATTGTTGTTGTGCATGTATGGTCAACCACCCAATGTGTTTCTATAGTTGCAGCGCAATTGCCCGAAAATCGGAAGCAACAAACTGCGGCCAAAGCAGCCAACGCACGCAGAAACCCTTTTCAATGGGAGGCTGATGCCTTGAAACGAAGCTATGCATGTAGCGAAGCAAATATTTTGTCTTGGCGTCTTTGTCTTTACTAAAGTGAGGCTGAGGTTGTATATAGTCTTGCAATGATTGCCACCTTCTTTGTATACATTGAGTCTCCACTATGAAGCAAGCGGGTGGGGACGCTCCCCTTGTCACAGAGACTCTTCTAGCAAATTCAAGTTTGCTGTGATTGCTTTCTCTCGGTAGAAAAGCCAAACTTTAGGTGCATTTGCCTGATTTTGGAAACCACTGGTGTAGTTCCTTTCGCATATATTCAGCTGATCATCATCTCAGCAATGTGGACTTTGTCTCTGAAAGTTACGAACACCCCCAAACCTTGGCTTTCCATTTGAACACAACCTCCTTTTTGTTGGGCGCCTTCAAACAAGGTACCTTGATTGCTGATTTTGTCCCCTCAAAATGGGGGGTGGGGGAAAAAATGGAGAAAACAGGGGGCCTGGGGGGTGGTCTGTTGAGGGTTGCCTGTTCTGGTTTTTATGTTCATCTCAAATCTGTGTTCCCCCTTATTCGTTTTTAAAAGAGGGTTTTTGGGGAGCTTATTTATCGTTTTCGTTAAGGTCATCATTTGGGTAATTTCTCGCCTTGTTCATTGTTGGGCTAGGGGCAAACATTTTTTTCATTTGAAAGAGTTGACCCTTTTAGTAGTTATCAAGTTCTGGGGTGTTGGTGGTGTATTTGTTTTGTTAGTATTGTTCTCACTAATTTTCATTTATAGGTTAAAAGTTCAGTATAATTATAACATATAAGATTTTACATGTTATTATTATATTATGATTATAATTTCAGTACAGGATAATAATGTAATTCACAAATCGTTCTTCTTTCATACATCATTTTAAAAATAATATTAACGTCTCTCACTGTATTCTGAACATTAAACTTTTTACTTTCAATAAATAATTTGATATTTTCTTTAACATCTTCTCCTTTACCTTGACTATAACACAACAACCATAATATATCATCCATCATTTCATATTTTTTCTTACTAATTTTAAGAAACTGTTTAACATAATCATAAGGTGGTATTTTATTTACAGTTAGAAATATTAAAATATCATCTTCTACATTTCTATTGTCGAATTCTTTTTATTCCCAACAGACATCTGATTAATTCTTGATAATATCTCCAATTTCTACAAATTTTACATAAATCTTCTTCATCCATTGAATAATTAATAATATTATTCACTATTTCATTAGGTAAGTTCAATTTATACAATTCCATATTTTCTTTTTTGAAGTGACAACAATCATAGCATTTTTTATCGATATAATTATTGATTCCATCACCGTTCATTTTTCTCTTAATATATAAGCTAATATTTCTTTAAGTAGTTTTGGCTAGGGGTTGTGGTTTAGTTATGAATTACACAGGTTCATCAACAATTAGTTTAAACCTTATGTTTTGTACTCCTTCAAAATTCATTCTACTTCTTTCACTATCAATACATCTGTATATTGTTTGATGTGCCTCTATCATTACTTCGGTTATATTATCTATGGTTATATTATCTACAAAATCATCACTATGAAAATGAAAACTAAAAGTGTTAAAATGATCGTCTTCATAATTGAAATGATGAAACCTTACAAACATATTCATCTCAACTATTATCACTTCTCCATAACTGTTATCGGTTTCAATGCCATCTAACAAACAACCTAAGTTTTCATTTTCATTAAAAACTATATCTTCAATGTTTTTAATGCTTAAAGGTTTATTTCTTGTAATGTAATACTCAATTACGTGTCTCTTTATATCATCGCCATCTTCAACAGTATAGCGCTTTGTCTTTCTTTTTGTTTCTGTTCTGTTTATTTTATATTGTTGTTGTATTCTCTTTAATGTCTTAATATGATTATGTTTTATTTTCAATTACTCAGGTTCCCCTAATTTATATGAAATGATACCTTTTAATACATCAACAGGTAAGCTAGCACAATTCTTAACCATAAAATTATTCTCTGACATTTTACCCTCACTCATTTTTCTCTTTATATAAGGTGTTTTCTCTTTAAGTAGTTTTGGCTAGGGGTTGCTGGTCGGCTGGTCTGGGTTTCAGGTTTAATTTAAATGTCTTAACCTTCTTGTTAGATTATAAAACAATGTTTAATCATATTATAATTGAATAATATCATTAAACTAAATCACTCACGCTTTCCATTCACCTATTCCATCCCACCAGAATTCAATAATTCGCATCTGTCCATCTACTAGACTGTCTTCTTTGATTAGTTTCCGTATCGCTCCTGATAAGATATAGTGGTTAATAATCATTGCATTAAACTTTCCATCACGGTTTAACTTTTTACCACAGTCTTTTATAATGTCTTCATCTGTTAGGTTTTCATACATTTCTTTCATGATGTCAAACCTAACAAATGAGTATATCGTCATCAAGTTTAATCCGCTATTATCCCTAAACCTGCTAATGACATCATTCCAGAATTCTTCGTTTTCATCAACTGGTGGCAAAGGGTGTCTTTTGATCAAATCCTTTATTTTGTTTAACTCTTCATCTAATTCCTTTTTATAACTGTCATTATCATCATCTTCTTCGTCTGATAGCACCAAGTTTGATAAGTCAGCAATCACTCCGACATTTTCTAAATTCAAGTCCTCTAATCTTATTTCAGTCATATTTTCACTTAATATAATAAGTTAATATTTCTTTAAGTAGTTTTTTATTTTATGTTAAGGGGTGGGGCTTTATATTGAAAAAAATATATTTTCTAACAATTTAATATAATGGCGAGATTAACAAAAGACCAAATAATCAGCAACATCTATTACGACTTAGACGAGGGCTTCGGAAGCACACAAGCGACACACAAGAAGGCAAAGGAAGAAGACCCAACAATAACAATAGACGATGTAAAGTCTTTCTTAAAGAAACAACCAAATAAACAAATCAAAAATTATAGAGGTACTAATTCCTATACCGCTCCATTCGCACGATATGAATATCAAATAGACATAATGCATATGTCACCTTTAGCAAAAGACAAGATCGTTCCACAGTATGCTTTAGTCGTGATTGACATCTTCAGTAAATTAGCAGATGTAATACCGATGGAGGAAAGAGACGGAGAGCACGTTTTGAAGGCGTTGAGAACAAGCTTTAAAAAGATGGGTTATCCGATGTCCGTGTATTCTGATGACGACGGAGCGTTTGCAACTAAAAATCAAGTTCAGGATTTCTTCAACAGTGAAGGAATAAACCACATCGTCACGAAGACCCACGCAAATGTGGCCGAGCGTTTTATTAGAACGATGAAAAACAAAATTCACGATAGAGTTAGGTTTAACAACATGAAATGGACCGATGCCCTAACGCAAGCATTGAAACAGTATAACAGCACATCTCACTCATCAACAAGGATGACACCGTCTGAAGCACACAAGGACGACAATGAAATAAATGTAAAGGTCAATCTTAAACTACGAGAAAAAAACAAAAGAAAGTATCCCAGAATAGTGGAGAACGACAAGGTAAAAGTGTTTCAAAAGAAAAGGGGTAATTACACCGACAGAAAGGAGTATAACTCTAAATGGTCTAATAAAATATTCAATATCGATAAAATTGAATATGATATTATGGGTAATAAAACTTACAAAGTAGCAGGAGACACGAAATTTTGTTAGTTAATGATTAAACGTATTTCTTGGTGTCTTCTTTATACTTGACTTGATAGTAATCCAGACTTGATTGTTTAGGTTCTTTTATGATTTTTTCATTCAGTTTTTTAACATAAATGTTTCGTTTATTTTTGTATTCGCTACTGTCTCTATCTACTTCTTTTGCTTGATAATTGTTATTGTTATTATATGTAGGTTTAATATTCATGCTCTTTAAGATTTTCAGTATGTTTTCATTTTGCTCCAACACTTTTTCTAATCTTGGAAACAACAACTCTAAACTACTGTCAATGTTCGCTAAATGTTCCTCCATATATACTAAATTATAAAACTAAACTTTTAAAACTAAATGTTGCAATTATGTTAAATCTACTCTTTAAATACTAATTTTACATTATTTGTTTAACAGTTTCCTGAGTTTCCTTTTCACCATTATCTGACGGAGTAACCCCCCTCCCAAATCGTATAGCTATATTATGAACATCTGTTTCTAAGTTTATACTGTCTTTAGTTTTATCAATATTCATTTTCTTATCATTTCTACTTATTTTGAAACTTGTCGGAATACACGAACATTTACAGTTTCCTTTCTTTTGTATTTCTAATTCATTTTTCATTTCTAAGATTTTTTTGCACATTGGACAAGCAAACTCAATAACTGATGTTTCTTTAACAACTTCTTCTTTTTCTTCATCAGTTGAAGAAACAACTGATTCTGTCTTATTCTTTTTCTTTCTCCCCATCTATATTAATATTTATATTTTTAATATATTGTATCACAAACTTAATTAATTCTAAAACAAAATAGCATACTTTTTTAAATCTATTATCAGTTATATTACTTGTTCTATATTTTCTACTTTATCTATTATATCAATATAATCCGAATAACTTCTATTCATATAAAATAATAAATATAAAATATTTTCTAAATAACTTTAATATTATTTTATTATGTCTGATGTTCCAATAATAAAACCAATAAATATAACTGATTACGATTTCAAACAATCTAAATATGAACATGTGCCAAAACTACCTTTTCGCTCAATTGTTGTTGCTTCATCAACGGGTGGCAAAACAGTTTTAATTCAAAACCTTATCCTAAATGTTTATAGGGACTGCTTCGCCCGTATATTCATTTTTAGCCCGTCGGTTCATAATGACCCTACCTTCGTTGAAGTCAAGAAATATCAAAAAGATAATATGAAGGTTGATGATGAAAAAGAAAAGTTATATTATGACACCTACCAACCTGAAGAACTGGAAGAAATAATTAACACACAAAGAAAGATAATTCATTATATGAAAGAACAGAAGATGAAGAAACTACATTCAATTTTAATCATTGTTGATGATTTTGCAGACGACCCTAAATTTGTTAGATATAGTAAGTTACTTCATGGACTGGCAACGAGAGGCAGGCACGACGCCATTAGTTTTTGTTTAAGCGTTCAAAAATATCGTGTCCTAGCACCAATCATTAGGTTGAATTCTAGTTCGTTGTATATCTTCAAGTTAAAGAATGTATCAGAGTTAATGTCATTCATTGAGGAAAACTCCGCCATCGTTGATAAAGAGCAACTGTTAAATATGTATCATAAAGCGGTAGATGATAAGCCATACTCCTTCTTTTATGTTAATATGAATTCCAAAGATGTTAATAATATGTTTTATGTTAGATTTGAAAAAGCTTTTAAAATAAAATAAATCTATTATATATTATAGAATGTTAAAAATGATTCAAGAAAGAATATATGAAGAACCAGTAAGGTTTTTCGGTAGCGATATACCAAAACAGATTCAGGAATACCGAAAGCAAAGACTACAACAATTAGTAGAGTGTGAATGTGGTGAAACTTTTTTAATGAAGGATGCTACTAACCATATTGAAAGTGATTGTCATATTACTTTTAAGGAAGAAGAAAGAATGAGGAAAGAATTAGAAGAACATATTCGTATAGAAAATGATACTGATAGTGATAGTGATAATTATAGTGATGGTGGTTCAACAAGAGTGCCAGATGATTAAAAAATAACTAAATATGTTAGATTTGAAAAAGCATTTAAAAAAAAATAAATATTTAAATATATTATGGTATTTTATTATTTACCAATAGAAATTAAAAACATAATAATATCGTATATTTTAGATGATTTTAGATTATTAAAAATAAAAAATAATAATATTATTAAAAAATATATTAATAAATTTAAACCAGTGTATAAGTCTTACAAATTAAATAATATGCAATATTTTGAAATTGATAATATCAATATTAATAATGGTATATCATATGTTTTTAACTTAAGTGACTTAGGTAAATTACATCAAGAACATAAACCATTAAAATTATTAATTGAATATGATATATTTGCTACATCTACCTCATTTACTTGTTTGAATCATGTTCGTAATCGTACTTTAACATCAAATAATTTATTTGATATTTATTATTTTCTTAATAAAGACCTTTATGAAACTAATTTAGTGTATAGCCGTAATATGGCTAATTTTATTTCATTACAAGTGAAAAAAATAACTATTAAAGTCATCAATTATGAAAGACAAAGTTTTATTAGTAAATTTTATTCATATTTTTTAATTAATAATGTTAATGAATCATATTAATATTATTAATTTAAATCAATGAAGCGTTGCATAAATTCAACGCAGGTAATTTATATAATAGTTTGTCCGATTTTTGATTTTCTAACTTTTCTATTCTCGTTTACATGATTTTCTTTTCCGTTTCCCGCTCTCGTTTTTTCATCTACTCTTAAATTTTTGATGTCTTCCATACTGTTATTTTCTTCGTTTTTGCTTTGACCAATACCCATTATATATTATTATTTAGATTTTTCTTTTTTCAATTCCTTAATTTCTTTTTCAAGTTTATCTATTTTATCATTTAGTTCTAATACTGCTTTATGAACCAACACGGGTAAAACTAAATAATTCAATCCTAAATACTCTTTATCTTTACATACAATATTTTCAAACTCTTTAGGAATTGCTTTTAATACTTCATCTGCGATATATCCTATATGAGTTTTACCCCCGTCATTTCTATCGTGTCTCTTAAACTTCTTTGGCTTAAATTTCTTAATAATATTCATACAGTTAGATTTGACATTGTCTATGTCATATTTCAACCGCGAATCAGATGAATCAACAAACGTTCCATTAATGGTTACTGTCGTTGCTGTTAAGTCTATATTAGTTCCTGTTGATGGTTCAAGTGTATTACATAACAATTTCTTCGTTCCTGCAACTGTTACATTTTCATTGAATGTTGATGAGGCATTATTTGTAAAACTTCCAGTATTTACAGTTGTTCCAAATGTCTTATCAATAGATAATAAAACTGAAGGTGTAGTTGAACTATCTGAAACTCTAAAAGCTGTATTTGACGTTCTGAATATTACATCAAATGTTGATAAATTAGTTCCATCATAATAAGTTGATATTTCACTCGTACCAAGCTTTATGTCTGTGCCAGTAGTCATGGAAATATCATTTAAAAATGAAACTGTTGTTAAATCAAATGATTGTATTGTATTAGTTGCTAAATATGCATTTTGAACTGCTAAGTTAGTATCAACGGTTATTAATGTTCCTCCGTTAGGTGCTAAATGATTGCTTCTTAATGCACCATTAGTTTTAACATAAACATCATCAGCAAATAAATTACCCATAAAATCAGCAGTAGCAGTATTAAAAGTCCATCCGCTAGAAATATTAACAGCTCCGACTATATTATCTTGGACACCAGCGTCCCCACAAATAAATCTAATTGAAGAATTAGCATCACTATTCCTCATATCAAAAGATGAAAAAGCACTAACATATCTATATAATTCACAATTTGTATCAATTGTTAATTTACCATCAGTATCAATATTAACATTATCACAATTAACATTAGCATTCGTATAAATGTTTCCTAAAACATCGATAGGTTTACTAAAAATAGTTTTATTAACTAATCCATCACACATCATATATTGATTAGAAGCATTTGTAACATCGCCAACAGAAAGAGCAACAAAATCATTATGAGACATATATAAACCTTCTATAGCATCAGGAGTATATCTTCGTATTGAACCATTATTATTAAAATTCAAATATGAACCATTGTTAAAACTTATTGCTTTGTCAGTTCCCATAAATTGAACTGCATCAGTAAATCTTGCTTGTCCAGCACAATTTAAAACATAGCCATTAATTCCGACGGAACCCAAGCCGAACCGGTCCTTAACCCAAACTCTTCCAACATTAGCATCTCCTATTTGAGTTTCCCATTGACCTCCTGCGCTACTCATCCACATTCTACCATCTCTGTTAATATTAAATTCACGATTGAACATTTGAAATGTCATTTGCAATCCAACATTAGGCGACGATGTAGTACTAAACTTATTACATATTATAGAACCAGTAGTCAACATATTTAAATTACTGTGTAAAGTTGTATTATCACTAAAATTAATAGCACCTACTACTGATTGAGCGTTAGTATCTATTTTGTCTAACTTTTGACCTAATGATGTATCCTGTGAATTATTAGTAGTAATTATTGTATTTATCGTATTTGTATTACCACTTATTAATCCTGCTAAATTATCTGACTGTAAAACATATCTAGCATCAGAACCCGCTATATCTAAAATAGACGAACACGAAAATAAACCAGATACTTGTAAATTAGATAATATTGTAGTATTATGATTTAATAATATTTTATCATTTTGAAAAGTTGAAGAATTATTAATTTCTACATCTCCAAAACCTCTTTGATTCAAAAACATAGTTGCTCCACTTAAATTTCCATAAACATAACTATCAAAATAATTATTATACATTTCAAAGAAATTATTATAATTTCCAAATTCTGCTATTTTGAAAGTTGCAGTAGTTGTTATATTATGTATTAATGTATTATTTAATATTGATGTATTTAACTTATTTGATAATAAATTATTAGTTGTTATTTTATTATAATAATCTGCTTCATTAAGTGAACCTCCATTCTGTAAATCTGATATTGCTGAAATATGTGAATTTACTGTACTATTTAATCCTGTTATTAAATTAGAATTAGAACTAATATTATTAAAATTAGTTGTTATAGTAGAATTCAAATTATTTATTAAATGTGTATTAGATGAAATATTATTAATATTTGTATTAATTAAGTTAGAATTAGAACTAATATTATTAAAATTAGTTGTCATAGTAGAATTTAAATTACTTATTAAATTTGTATTTGATGAAATATTATTAAAATTTGTATTTGAAGTTATTGTCAGATTACCTATTAAAAATGTATTTGAACTAATATTATTTGATAATACATCAACTTCCGTCTTATTGTATGATTGATTTATATCGTAAAAATTAGCGTCAATCTGTGCTTTTGTGTAAGTATCTACTTGGTCTGCTTTGTTGTTGAGTAAATCGATTGATTAGCGTATATGTTTCTAATGTTTGTTACCCCGCTTGTAGAATTGATTTCACTAATTGTGTGCGCTACAACATTCTCAAAGTTGGTTAAATTTATTGAAGGCATTATATATTAATAGTAGAAAATGATAATATTTATTTATTTTAATGTTATCATTTTTTACTTATTCTTAATCGAGTATCTGAACTCCGGCGTCTCTAATGGATAATATTTGTTCTGATACTAATGTTATATATATTGTATCTGGCATATTTGCTGTTACCATACTTCCAATAGGTTTCACACGAATTAAAAGTTGTTGCCCTGCTTTTGTGTTAATTCCAGTATATGAACTATCGGGAACCTTTTCGAAATCCATAGCAAAGATAAACTTATCAACACGATAAGCAGAATATTCAATTGATAAATGGTGTTGATGGAACAATGGTAAATTTAATGCTTTTCGTAAATAATAGAATGCTTGTGTTAATGAACGGCAAGGATACTCAGGATATAGTTTTGACCCTAATTGAAGTTGAAATTCTAAATCAAGGTCGGAATTGTAGTATCCACTTTCTTGATAATTCAAATAATACATAGGATGATAGAAATTGTTGTATTCTTTCATAACATGAGTATCGCCTACTGCGCTTTTACTGAAAGAGATGAACGCGGCAGCGAGTTTTGACACTGAACGAACAACAGTAGTGTTAATTGACGACGAACCATCGGGAACTTGATTAGATTGGCAAATATAAGTATTATAAGTAATAGGTAATTCTTTCCCATCAAGTAGGTGTGCAACATATTTATTATGAAGGTCGTTGTCCAAGCTTACCAAATCAGTTTGAAGGAATGCGTTACTAATTGAGAACTGCTCATTTGTATGAAGGCTTGTGTCTGTGTTGCCACTCGCTGGAAACCTCGACCCACCCGCTGTAACAACACAATCGGTGAAATTTGAAACTAATTCAAGTTCTAAAACAAGAGGACACGCTTTTAACGGGATATACTTAAATTGATTGAATAAACCAAGCATCGGTTTAAATCCTACAACCATTTTTCTGTTAAAGCCTGGAATTGTGTAAGCGTCATATGCAGGACCAATATGACCCGATGCAGGAACTGCACGACGTGTGTTTAAATCATCATCATATCTATAACCAAAACTCTGGGCGTCTTCATTGTCTCTTGCTCCTTTTGACATCAAGCAACTCATCATGTGATGATTTCGGTTGTAATAATCAATGTCTTCAACAAGTTGATTACCAGCAATTAGTCTTGCTCTTCTAAAAAAGGAATAAGCAGGAGACAGAGGACGTAAGCGTTTATTGTCTGACGGGTCAGTGTTTTCAACGGTGAAATAAACCATTACACTCTGCGGGTCAAGCCAAGTATTATCTTCAGCATTTAAAGCTATTTTCAACACACGTTGGCCAGATGAAGGGGTGTAGATATTACTTCCAGAAGGGAAAAACGAGACTGAACGGCGGTCGTTGATATAACTTGCACCTTTATTTAACTTGAATGAGAGGTTGTCAATTAGAATATCTTCAGCACTAAAAGTTTCCATTGCTATATATAATTTAATTTAGAAATAATTTAAACTAAACTAAATTGATAAATTTATACATTTATTAATTTCTAAAACATAATTAATAATTATGTTTTACAAATTGATGAAATTTTAATTTCATTAATTTCTAAAAAATATATTTTTTACAAATTGATGAAATTGTAATTTCATTAATTTCTAAAACATAATTAAGAATTATGATTTACAAATTGAATAATTTAGTGTAATCCTTTTGATTAGAGTTATTATTTTTAAATATTTTCATTTTCTTTTTCTTAATCTTATCTTCAACTGGATTATTCCCTTTTTCTTTCTCCATTACTAATTCTCTAATTTCTTCATATGTACTTTTCTTATACTTTTTATTTTCATTCTTAATCATATCATCTGTTGTTTCATTGTCATATTTCTTATGTTGTATCATTAATATAATTTAGATTATTTATAATATCTCCTTTACTGGCTCAATACTTCTTGAAACATCACGCCCCATATCACCGTATCCAGTTATGTAATCGTGGTTAGTAAATGGATTTAATGAACCAGTATAAACAGTTATAGCGCCACGGTCAGCAATACTGACAGGGTCTAAGATACTTCTAAAATTAATGTAATCATCGGTAATTTTAGACCTTCGTGATATAAACGGCGCTCCATAAGTGGTTAAAGTTAATTCTCTTTCAGGGTAATCTTTTGTTATCTGTGCCCCTACACTTGAACCGAGACTATGTGTTATAAGATGTTTAACTTCATTGTTTTCATCCATTGCTGTTGATGTGTCTTTATATCGTTGAGAATATTTAGTCATTTTAAAGGGAAGTCCTACATCTGCCAGAATGTCATTAACAGCACCTCCAAACGTTCCTTTTCCAAATGTTCCTGCTACATACATTTTATCACCATCAATATAAAAACCTTTACCATTTCCATAGGCTCTACTCAATCCTTGTGCATCAGTTAAATTAGAATTAGGATAATAACTATTTAATATTTTGTCAGTTTGTTTCATAACATTAGTTATTTTAGTTGTTTTCTTATAAGGTTGATAATGTTTAATTTTCCCATGCTTCATTTCATAAATTAACTTTTTATTATTAATCATTTATTTAAAGTTAAAAATTAATTTCTCAATTAATTAATAACGCTTACATATAAAAAAGTTTATATTGACAGCGCTCATAGAATTAGCGGTTCATCATCGAATTTCAAAGTTGAATTGCCGGAAACACTACAAACAGACAACGGGGTTCATTGCTACATTCATGAAGTAACATTACCTAACTCGTGGTATTCAATACAGTCAGGATTAAATAATATATTATACTTTTATTCTTCTCCACTAGTTCCAGATGAAGATAACACAAATGTCCATTATTTAGCGTTACAATTGGACGAAGGAGTATATACTGGCACAGAACTAGCGACAGAATTAAAGTCAAAAATAAATGGTGTTGTAGATAATACTAATTTCTCAAATACTTATGAAGTTACTTACAGTGTGAAAACTAATAAAATAACAATTTATTCAAACTATGCCGATAGAAAGTTCGCTGTGTTAACTGATGAACAAATGAAACTAACATATGCAGATTATATATGGAATGGAACTTTTAATGCTAATAACTTACAATCTGTTAATGAAGTTTTAGGAAATTATCAAGTTGCAGTTTATCAATATAATAATCCTTATGTTTCTAGTTTCGTTAATCTTCAACCCATTAGAAATATTTATATTCATTCTTCTCAATTGTCTAATTATAATCAAGTAAATTTAAGAACCGGTGATAGCACAGTTGTTAAGAAAGTACCAGTCACAGCACCACACGCGGGAATTGTCTTTGATTCGGAATTAAACCCTCTGGATTACTTGGATGTATCAAATAGAAGCTTTAAACAATTAGATTTTTGGATTAGTAATTCATTAGGAAATGAAATTAATTTAAATGGGGTAAATGTATCCCTGTCATTATTGTTTGTGAAAAGCGATATTATTTAAATATATTCTTTAATTTTTCCATATAGAAAATATATAGAATATATTATATGTCAAGTATTGAGGTAGTAGATGTTAGTAATGAAACTAAAACAGAAGAAGCACCTGTTAATAATGAAGTCGTTGAACAAAATGAAACAGTTAATGAAGAACCAACGCCAGAAGAAGTTAAACCTGAAGAAGTCATTCCTGAACCAAAAGCGAAAGCAAAAGCATTACCAAGAACTAAAAAAGAAGTTGAATTAGTAGAATGTGAACAATGCTCTAAAAAGATGACATTGAAAAGTTTGAGACACTCACATCCTAAAAATTGTAAAGGGGCAAAAACCGAGATGCTCCCAGTCAATCCACAAAAGAATATTAGAAAGATAAAACCAGAAGTAAAAGAAGAAATTAAGAATGAGATTAAACAAGAAGTGATTAAAGAAACTATTAAGAAACCCACGGCAACAGAACTATTAAACCAACATTATGAAGAACTTAAACAGAAGAAAAAACAAGATAAACAAGAAAAAATAAACAAATTATCTTCATCAATGTTTTAAATAATAATCTAATTATAATATATATTAATCATGCTTATGAGAAGTCATAGAAATGTAGAATTTAAAAGGGCGCCACAAGTAGAACGTCATTATAATGTTTCAGATTTATGGGGAGTTGCTTCAAGAATGAATTATTTTAAGCAGTTGAAGGAAACGCTGGAAGCGAGACAATCACAGGGAGCATTAATAAAATATAGAAATGATTTAGCTGAAAGCAACAGAACCGAAAGTTACAGAAAGGAATCAGACAGAATAAGAAAAATATTAGACAACACACGGTCACCAGATGGAATACAAACAAAGGAACAACTAACTGTAAGAAAGAAGCATTTAGAAGAAATGATTAAGAATATATCTGATTAATTTATTTTTCTAAATAATTAATATACTATGATTAAATCAATTAGTAGATTGAATACAGTAGGACCGGTAAAAGTAGGGTCATTGAAATCACAATTACATTTGAGACCTTCTTATGATGAATTATTGAAAGAAACCTTAGTAGGAGATGAGAACCGTCCATCAATTGAAAATGTGATAGACAGAAAAGCGACAAGATACAGATTAAACCAATACGGTAGTCAGTTTGATAATAAGGACGTCTTAGACATTCAAAAGAAACAAGAACTAGACCGGAGAGGAGAAGTTATGAAAGGAGCAATGTCGGACGCTGACAGTGTAAGAGCTAAACTTAATGACGAACTGAAACTTGCTGACACACTGAAACAACACCAGTCTTTCATTCAAGAAGGACTAACGGAAGCACAGAAACAGAAAGAAGAACTTGCTGAAAGAATGAGACTTTGGAGACAACAACACGAAGAAATGGCAAGTGCTGTTTCTAAGAGTTCATATCCTGCCGGTGTAGAAGTTCATTCAATGGTGTCCGCTGATGAAATGCCAGAATTAGAACCATTAGAGGAAGGCGAAGAAGAAGATGAACGAGAAGACGACCCAGTTGTTGAAGTAGAATCAAAAGCAGAAGACGCTTATGGTTACAACGAGTTTAAGAAAAGAGCGTCTGAACTAACACCCGCTTATCTTGCAAGCAGACCAGAAGAGATGAAAACAGTCATGGACAAACTGAAAGGATTTAGAAAGATTAAAGACAGTGTTCATGAAGAATTCACTGAGTTATATAATGCTTTAATTAATAGCGATGGTGATTTTATCAAGAAGGAACACAGATTGAAATTAGTAAGGTTTTACAATGATAAAGTGTATTACTCAGTTTTCCACCCACGACCTAAGGAAAAAGAAGATAGTCCAACCGTGATGGATGGTTCGGTTAAAGAAATACCAGCGGAAGTTTAATAAAATATATAATATTTAATATGACTGATAAATATTATGGATTACGCCGACGCCCTACTTTTGAAGAAATGCTAAAGGAAGCGATGACGCACAGATTAAAAATTGAAATCATCCCCGAAAGACAGGTAATTGACTTGTCAATCAACAATATAGATTTTGACGATTTTGACCTTTCAAAATACGATAGGAGACTACGGTTGAATGCTAGGGTTCAAACTGATGAACAAGTTCTTCAACACGAATTGTTCCCTGATATGTTTGATGAAGTAGCGCCAACATCACAGTTATATGAAAACAACGAGGCAGACGCACAAACAACACGATATATAGCAAAAGATTTTACTGATGAAATTTATAGTAATGCAACTTCAGGACCAAAAGATGAACCGAAAGATGAACCAAAAGATGAACCAAAAGATGAAAAGCAGGAAGATTTACAAAGTCTTCATTTAACATCATCATCGTCATCAGCATCAACCGAAAAAGATAAGAAAGAGGAAAGCCGAGAAATAAAATCGTTAAGAAACATATTTTTAGGTGGAGAAGACAAGAGCGTATTTGAACTATTCAAACGTGACAAGAAGACATCCACACCATCAGAACAATCAAGGGAACAGGAAGAAGAACAACCGAGGACATCATTCTGGTCAAGACGACAGGTAGAAGCAAGAAGCAGAAGTCACTCACCAGAAGAAAGAGCAAGAGGTAATCAAATGAACAGAAGACAATTAGAAACAAGAAGCAGGAGCAACTCACCCCAAGAAATAGAGAGGTAGTGAATGGACGAGGGAACAAATGGAAACAAGAAGCAGGAGTAGAGCCCAGAAAGCACAAATACAAAAAGTAGCCGAGGCAAGAAGAAAAAATAAAAACTACTTAAAGACAAAACGCCCTAATATAGAAAATGACAGGAATTTTTATTAACTACAGAAAACGACCAGAATTAGCTGACAGACGAATAGGGACGACTAGAAGACACCAGTCTTACACTTGTCGAGGACTGTGGAAGGACGATATCAAGCAAATCAAATTTATCTAAACACAAGAAATCTAAAATTTGTTCGCAAGCTTCGCGACAATGCACATTATGAAAAAATAATAATCATTCATCTTATTAAAAACACTTAATGAGATTAATGCGTTCATTCTCAACCCGAAACCCATTTTCTCCAACAGTCAACCCCAGCCCGAAAAACTACTTAAAGAGAAAATACCTTATATTATATAGAGTATAGTATTATGGTTACCATGTCAGAAAATAAAATCATAGATTTCATTTTAAACAGCCAACAAGGCGAACTAATACAAAAAGAAGGGAGGCAAACACAAAAACTCAAAATAGGTGATAAGACCTACAGATATGATAAGAACAAACCAGTTTCAAACGTATTGAACACGAAACTCAAGGAAGTGGCGAGGAGTGACGGATATAGAAAGCATGGCCTTTTAATGAAAGGTGCTAATTATCTAAAACTAACGAGAGGCAGACCCTTACAGGATTATGTCAAGCGATTCAAGTCCAAAATCACGGACGAGCAACAAGCGTTCAAGGGATACGCCAACACCTACTCGGTAAGTGATATAAGATTAAAGGGGTTGAAAGGTTTATCCTACTTAAAATACCAGAAGCAACGACTGGCCGAATTCCTGAACAGAAACCCGAACATGAAAATAATCGTGGAAACCGATTTATCATTCAAAAATCCCGACAACGAACTTATTCAAAGGCGGTTAAGAAGCAGAAGATACAATATTCATAATCCCGACGAGTTGAACACCGTCTTAAACAACATTGGGCACGACATTGAGACACAAATTGAAATAACCGAATACATTCAGTCGGGATTGGTTCTTGGGCAAGTTGAAAAGTTAGTCATCAGTTATGATAGGTACAATCCTACCCGTGGTTCATCCTTTATTTCATTGCCCGACTGGGTGGCAAACAAAAAGGCTTGTATTAATATTAAAAATGAGGATGACTTATGTTTTAAATATTCTGTTCAATGTGGGTTTTATGAGTTATTCAAAAAAGACCATCCCTGCGAGATGTATCATTATAAGAAATATGTAGATGACAAATTTATCAAATGGGATAATATTGACTTTCCAGTAGGTAATGATGAGATTGAACTATTTGAAGAACAGAACAAACACATATCGGTCAATGTTTATTACATAAACCCCGATACGAATAGTAAAACTATTTTATTATACAAAAGAAGCAACAACCCACAAGCACAACACAAAATCGATTTGATTAAATTGACTGATGAAGTTAAATCGCATTACGCTTATATCAAAAATTATGATAAGTTAATGAGTAGTCAGACTAACAAGATGAAGGCGAAGAAGTATCACTGTAGAACCTGCTCACATGGTTTTCAATCAGAAGAATTATTGAAACAACACGAAGAACAGGGATGTCTAGCAGTTGAGGGACAAAAAATAGAAATGCCAAAAGCAGGTGAAACAATAGCATTCAAAAACCATTTCAAGAAACTTAAAGCTCCATTCGTAATCTATGCCGACTTTGAATGTTTAACTGTGCCAATTGATGTTAAAAGCAAATCGGCAAAAGCTAAAACTACATCATATCAAAATCACCGTCCCTGTGGTTTTATGATTAATGTAGTCAATGCTATAACCGGAAGTAGTGAGCCTTACTTATACAGAGGTGAAGATTGTATGGATAAGTTTGTTGAAAAAATCAATGAAGTCAGAGAAGATATTATTAGTAGGATGAAGGAAGTAAAAGAGATAATCATGACTGAAAAGGACAAGGAAGATTTTGAAAATGCTACTACTTGTTTTATCTGTGGAAATGATTTTAAACCTGAGGACAAGAAGGTTCGAGACCATTGTCACTTTACTGGAGCTTACAGAGGATGTGCCCACGATGATTGTAATCTTGGTTTTAGTATGAGATATTATAAAATCCCTGTGTTTCTTCATAACCTTAAAAACTATGATGCCCACTTAATCATCAACAAGGCTCACGAACTGAACAAGAATTCTAAAATAGAATGTATCGCTCAGAACAGCGAAAAGTTTATAACCTTTGGTTTTAAAAATCTTTGTTTCAAGGACAGTTTCAGTTTCTTATCGTCTTCGTTGGATAAGTTGGTGAAGTTGAGTAAATATGAGGATGATAAAAAGCGTGAGAATTGGAAGAACAATTTCAGATACAGCGTTAGAAACCCGTATGTTAAAACCGATGAAGATTTGGATTTATTGACTGATAAGGGTATTTATCCCTATGACTACTTTGATGATTTTGAAAGATTTAAGGAAAGGGCTTTACCACCGAAAGAAGCGTTTTACAGTAAATTGAGTGAAGAACATGTAAGTGATAAAGATTATGAAAGGGCACTGAAAGTATGGAAGCACTTCGGGATTAGAACACTCGGGCAGTATCACGACTTGTATTTAAGAACTGATGTTTTACTACTGACCGATGTATTTGAAAACTTTAGAGACTTGTGTATGGAATACTACGGTTTAGACCCCGCTCATTATTATACGTTGCCAAATTTCGCATGGGACGCGATGCTTCTAAAAACTGGTGTTGAAATAGAACAATTGCATGACCAAGAAATGTTTGAGATGGTTGAAAAGGGAATGAGAGGTGGTATGTGTCAGGTAGTCATAAATTAGCAGTGGCAAATAATAAGTATATGGGGGAAGCATATGATGAGAACAAGCCATCAAATTATATTAGTTACTTGGATGCTAATAACTTGTATGGTTTGGCAATGTCCCAGAAGTTACCGCTAAAAAATATCAAGTGGGCAAAGAAAACTCCCATTGTTGAAAAATGGAATGAAAACGATGAGTTCGGTTATATTATGGAAGTTGATTTGGAATATCCCGAAACATTGCATGATTTCCACTCAGACTATCCACTAGCGCCTGAGATAATGAATGTAAATGTGAATATGCTTTCCGATTATCAAAAGCAAGTCTTCAAAATATATTATGATGGTAAAAGTCCCAAGGACGAGAAAACAAGTAAGTTAATATTAAATCTAAAGGATAAAGAAAAATATGTGGTTCATATCAAGACTTTACAGTATTATTTGAAAATGGGAATGAAAATGGGTAAAGTTCATAGGATAATAAAGTTTAAACAGAGGGCATGGTTGAAACCGTGGATTGACTTTAACACTGGTAAAAGGAAAGAAGCGAAAAGCGATTTTGAGAAAGATTTATTTAAATTAATGAATAACGCGGTGTACGGAAAAACTATGGAAGACAAGCGAAACCATATGGATTTTGAATTAGTTGATAATGAGGTAAGATATGAAAAATGCGTGAATAACCCAACATTCAAAAACCGATTTATTATAAATGAAAATCTGGTGGGAGTTGAAAAAACTAAAGCGAAACTTAAACTGGATAAACCGATTTTTCTGGGAATGAGCATTTTAGATTTAAGCAAATTACATATGTATCAGTTTTACTATGATGTATTGAAAAAGAAGTATAATGAAAACATAAAACTGGTTTATACCGATACTGACAGTTATGTAATTCAAACAATGACTGATGATGTCTATAAGGATTTCAATGATATAAAGCAACACATGGATTTTAGCGACTATCCTGTTGAGCATCCATGTCATGACAAAACTAATAAGAAGGTCTTAGGAATGTTTAAGGACGAAGTGAATGGAAAAATCATTACTAAATTCATTGGATTAAAACCTAAATCATATGCCTTCACAATTCATGGTGAGGATGATGAACATAAGAAATCAAAAGGTGTAGTGAAACACAAAGTGAAAAAAGAACTGTCGTATCAGAACTATCACGAAGCATTATTTCAAAACAAAAAGCACGAAATCACATATAACTTCATCAGGAGTAAGTCACATCAAATATATTCAATGTCTCAAGTCAAGCAATCTCTCAGTAATTATGAAAACAAAAGGTTTTATATTGATGCTTTCACTTCATTACCATATGGACATTACGCTATTACAAAGTAATAGCCTAATGAGCTTCGCGACATTACTCCATAAAAAAATTATCTAAATAGTTCTAATAATATGAAATTATTAGAATTATTTTCAGGGACAGGCTCGGTTGGTCGGGTTGCTCGGGATTTGGGTTTTAGTGTTATTTCCCTTGATTTGAAAAATGCAAATATCAATACTGATATTTTGAGTTGGGATTATAAAGAGTTTGGTGTGGGCGAGTTTGATGTTGTGTGGGCATCTCCTCCAAGCACCGAATACAGTCGAGCGAAGACGACGGACGTCCGAAAGATTGAGTATGCTAACAGCATCGTTTTGAAAACCCTTGAAATCATTGACTACTTCAAACCGAAGTGGTGGGTTGTGGAAAATCCTCAAACTGGACTTTTGAAGGAACAACCATTCATGAGTGGGTTGAAATACTATGATGTGGATTATTGTAAATATGGCATGAACTACGGGAAGCGAACGAGGTTGTGGTCAAACATTGAAACATGGAAACCCAGACCATTATGTAATAGGGATTGTGGGAAAATTAGGAATGGGAAACATGTTGAAACAGCACAACGTTTACCTTCAGGAAAAAGGGACAGTTGGGGAGAGGGATACATCAAACATAAACAAGATGAACTGTATAGGGTTCCTCCCGAGTTGATAAGTGAAATAATTGTTTGTTTGTTTTGATGGGGTGTATTACAAGTGATTAGGAGTTTGTTATGGGAAACCCTCCCACCACCAAAGCCTGAAAGGCGACAGTCACATAGGCGAAGGTCAGCATGTCTTCCCAACCTCGGCGTGGGTCAAATGCGGAGATTACCAAAAGGAGAAACGGTGGGTAAACTCCCCAATTAAGGGGGGCGAGCTCCCCAATTGAGGGGGGCGAACTCCCCAATTGAGGGGGGCGAACTCCCCAATCAAGGGGGGCGAACTCCCCAATCAAGGGGGGCGAACTCCCCAATTGAGGGGGGCGAACTCCCCAATTAAGGGGGGAATGGCTCAAGTAACAAGGTCTGGCTCACACAATACAGTCAGGCTCACACAGCAAGGTTTGGCTCACACAGTAAGGTCTGGCTCGCACAGCAAGGTCTGGCTCACACAGCAAGGTCTGGCTCACACAGCGAGGCTTTTTTTCTGAGACACACATCCACATGGTTTCTACTTGGTCTTTGCATGGTTTCTGTGCAGTTCTAACCATGCCTCCACACAACACACTGAATTCTCTCACTGAATGAAGCATCCCGAAGATGACAGGTCTGCATGTGGGACACTTTCAGACGACCTCCGTCCAATCTCCACCTCCACCTGTCGGGTGAACTCCTTCAAGTCGATGAACGTCTCTCCGTTCTCATACTTGTGGTAGTCAGTCAGGAACAACTCCATCACTTCTGCAAGGCAATCCTCCCTGACAGTCTGGATGGTGGTCTTGGCTTGGTCGAGCAAGGAAAGCGGAGGGAAGACATGGTTCATGCCTTTGATTATCTTTTCCTCCGTGGAGAGGTGCTTCTTGCCGTTGCCCTTGCAGGTGATGATGTCATGAAGGAGACGCAAGTTCTCCATGTCGCACTGACGGAGGCAGGTGTTGACAAAGCCCTCGCCCATCCTCTGGCGAATGATGCTGAGTTCATTTGTTTTCTGCTTGGTCTCCTGCACGAACTCTTTGAAGCACTGTGGGAAGCCCTCCAAATCTGGACTGTCGTCAGACCTGTTGCCTTTGATGTTGACCTTGATGGACTTCCGCAACTCCGCCATTGCATCCTCCCGCTTGAGGTACTTCTTTGTAACACGCCCACGGACACCTCCTTGGACTTTAGGAACCACGCAAAGAGTGCCACCGTTGTTGCAGTAGGAGAAGATGCTCTCGTAATTCGGCACAATGCTCTCACCCATCTTGATGAGGGTGTTCTGCAGGTTGAGAACACCACCAGAGAGAGCGTCAAGCAGATGGAGCATGTCTATGCCAGTGGTCTGCGCGTCGAAGAAGTAACCCACAGTGACGAAGCCATCTTTGGTGGGAATCTTCAAGGACAGGTGGTAAGGCCGAACGACCGCCTCACTACCGTTCAGGTTAGCGCCGTCCAAGTGAAAGAGAGCGGACATAGGTACAGAAGCCAGTGCAACACCAGAAGAACCAGCCTTCTCGTCAAAGGCGAAATCCTCAAGCGGTTCTTCCTGGAGGACTGGGCGAGCATGTGGTTGCTGTTCCTCCTCTGCTTCCTCCTCTGTTTCCTCTTCTGCTTCCTCCTCTGCTTCCTCCTCTGCATCAGACAACACAAAGGGGTTCAAGACAGGACGGCAATGGTTGAGATGGGCAAAGGCAATCACAACGTCGTCCCAGTTGTCCAAGATTGATTGAGCCAAAGTCTGCTTGTTGTCCCTTGCCAACATCTGGAGGTTTGCAGTCCTCATGACGTTTTCCAAGCAATGGCGAGAGCAACTGGTCAAGTTGAGAAGTGTCGGGACGGTCAGGTCAGCGTGAAGGTCACTGTCACAATCCACCACAGGAATGTTGCCAAGGGCGTTGTTGACAACCTTGAGGGTGAGGAAGCCGTTCTTCTTGACAACAACGAGTGCCATTGGGATGTCTTCACAGCTTGACTGATGAAGTGTTCTCAGCTTCCTAAACTCGAGATGTAACAACAAAAAGCAATTGACACAGTTGGTGCACACAATTGACACAGCTGATGCTCTGCATCAAATAGCCTTTTCCACGGTCATGGATGGTCTGTGCCAAAGCCAAGTGAGACATCTCTATTCTAGATGGTGGTGTTGCTTCTACTCACAACGATGCTTTCGGAAGCCATAGAGGAAATCAATCACAAGGCTATGTGGGCTGAACTGTGAGACTTCACTCACTCATCGTCGTCGCTGTCTGTCTCGTCATCTGTGTTCTCATCATCCTCCTCATGGTCCATGCTGACCTGAAGGTTCAAGGGCTGTGGGTAGTTGCCTGTGTTGAAGTTCTCCTCCCACATGATGAACAGCGCCCTCTGGTTCAACAACTCATTCTGGTTGTATAGGAAGGGGCGACCGCTCTTTGCCGTCAGGTTCTTCCCGCTTGGGAGCACCAGACAGATGCTATTCCACTTCTTCTTTTTCTTGCCACTGCCCATGTCAAACTCCTTGCATGCCCTGACTGCCTTCTTACGGAGCCGTCCCAGCGTCTTGGACTTGTCCAGAAAGAGCGTGAGCACCCTGCCTGACGGCGTCACAATCTTGTACCACTCGACCACTGCGCTTGTCCTTGTTCTCCTTGTCTTTGATAGCCTTCGCCTTTGCCACTTCTGCCTTGCGAGTGGCCTCTTTCTGAGCCTTCTGACGGATGCCCTGTTCAACTTCCACAGCCTTCTTGATGTCCTCCATCTCATTGATTTTGTCCAGCAAAGCGTTGTGAATCTCTGTCAGATTAGCGTCACTGGAGAGGCTCACCGTGCCGAGAAGGTCTTGAGCCATCATCAACTGAGCCAGTGCATCCACCTCTTCGTCAGCTTGCTCTGCTTCCTCTTCTTCTGACTGTTCTGCTTCCTCTTCGGGAACTTCTGGCTGTTTCTCCTGCTCTTTCTGAACATAGCCACCGTCAGTCGTCTTCTTCGGTGACATGATGACAGTTGCCAATGAGTTAAGTCAGGGGCTTACTCAGATACACTACAAAAGGCTGACGGCAAGAAAACTCATAGTCATCTCAGCGAACAAGTCTCTTGCACGGTGAGATTGTTTCCGCTCACAAAATCTGGGCAGCCCGGCAAGACCGAAGATGTTGATGATGATGACGATGCAACGTGGCGGAAGGACGAGGGAGAGAAAGAGAAAACAAATACACCACCAACACCCCAGAACTTGATAACTACTAAAAGGGTCAACTCTTTCAAATGAAAAAAATGTTTGCCCCTAGCCCAACAATGAACAAGGCGAGAAATTACCCAAATGATTACCTTAACGAAAACGATAAATAAGCTCCCCAAAAACCCTCTTTTAAAAACGAATAAGGGGGAACACAGATTTGAGATGAACATAAAAACCAGAACAGGCAACCCTCAACAGACCACCCCCCAGGCCCCCTGTTTTCTCCATTTTTGGGGGCGGGTGGGCGGGGGGCCCTCAAGCCACACCGATCTTGGCCAGCTCCCTGAGGAGAGGTGCAAGAAGATCCAGGTCGCTACCGACGCCCGACAGCGGTTTTGGCCTCCAAGCGCGTTTGGAGCGTTTGGGGCCTGTTGTGTGTCCACCTGTCATGCTCCATCATGCTCCACAAGCGCTTTTTGGGCGAGCCCCTCCTTTGTGACATTTCATGATAAGAAGATGATGTATACCAGTTTGAAGTCCAGTTTTCGACACTTGAGGTGTGGAATGGGTTTTAGGAGCACCCAAGCCACCTGAGGGTGCCCAACTGATTTGTTGTCCTTGCACTGCACCAATCCAGAAAAGAGGCACTTGGGGTAACCTTATCAGGGTTCTGTGTCTGCAGTTTGGAACCTTGTTCTTTTTAGTTTGTGGCCAGTGAGGGCACGCGCAGCGGTGGTTTCGCTCATTTTGAGGCACTGTTTGTGTTTGGGCCTATGCTTGGAGTTGTCCTATGTTGGAGTGGGTAAATGGTAAGGGGCCGAGGAGCTTGATTTGGACCGCGGCCCGCATGGCTTTGACCTGAAGCACTCAGAAGTGATGTTGTCCCCATCCCAAAATCCGGTAGGGGGAACTATCTCTTCGCATCCAAAAGGTTGGGGGCCGTTTCTCCTTTACATGTGCTCATTTCTGGTAAGTCAACGGAGCAATCATGTAGTTGGACAAAATATAGCGACATCCTGACAATGACAAGGGATCCTGTTTTTGACCTTACCCATCATGAGGGCGCCTTAGGAAACCCTTATTTGTGTTCCAATGCACCCAGATGCGTATGATGCATTTCAATTTTGGGTAAGCCGGACCAGCATGCATACGGGGAGCTACATCCAGTCTAGGCTTAAGCAACAAGGCCATTGGCGTGGCCCGTCTCGCCAAAAGGCGCGGCTACAACGGTTCCCTTATGAGCATTTCGGTTCTCGAATTTGTTTTTGGGGGAGTCTGTTCAATCCGCTACCCTTGCAGAGCCTCTTTTGAAACGCCGACTGAGCCTTTCGCCGCGTTTGCATTCCAATCATTGCAAATGCATTGCAGATGGGCGCGTGTTTTGTGATAGCCTCTTTAAGGTTTGTTGCTAGGGAAATCAAAAGGAAAGCTATCCCCCAATTTTGACACCACTGACATGTTTTCCAGCACCCTCCAACCTGCCTGCTGTTCCAACCATGTCCAAAATCCCAGTACTGGAACCAAAAAGCAGTGGTTGTTTTGGGCCCGGGTGCTTCCCCAGAATTGTTCCTCTTTTTATTTTGTTTGCTTTTTTGGGGTTCCCTTTGTTTTCCACAACGGGGGGGGCCTGGTTTGTTTTCCACAACCAGGCCAAAAAATAATATGTTTTTTGCTGGGGTCCTATTTCCAGCCAAGGGTGCTGGACCCTTGGGTTTTTTGTTTTCCAAAATCCCCGAGGAGAGCATCCGGCAGATGGGTGAGAAGAAGAGCGAGGTGCAGGTCTATGACCTGATCCTGGAGAAACGCGCAGAGGCGAACGGGATTTGGTCAGCCAAGCGGGGCGCTCAGGGAACCCCTATCGGGAAAACCACTTTTTTGCGGGGGCACCCATATTCAAAATGGGGATGGGCGAGGATTTGTTTGAGGAAACCATGTCCAAACTTTACCCCACAAATATGTCCACATGCGAACCACCAATCCGAAGCACCAATTCGGAGTCAGACAAAGAAACTAGCAGGGATATCTTTCCTCACACTAACCACAGCACCAATCCAAAGCACCACTTTAAGAGAAGCTCAGAGCCCCCCATATATTTCCTGGGTGGGTTTAAGATCGCCTTGTTTGAGCTAATTATGATTTAAGTTCAGGTGCGTTGCCGCCGTGGGGGTGGTTTTGGTTTTAACCTGTCACCTTTATGTCCCATTTAGGGTGAGCTTCCCTTGGCAGGGGTGATGTGTTGAGGGGAAGTCAAAGGGAACTGGAGGGATTGGAGGGAAACAAAAAGGAAGGCCATAATTATGTGGGGGTTCCTTTTCTGAGGGACTCCCCATTCTGTGGAGGGTTTGAAGGAAAACAATGGAGAAACAACCTATTCGAAGCTCCAAGACGTTGATCCTCTATTTTAGGGTTTTAAGGGAGACCAAAGTTGCTCATTCAGATCGCATTTCGAGGCTCCCACCCCTTGTGGATGCCTAGGCAAAACCCTTGTGATTCCCTACTGAACAGCAAGATTGGGGCGGTCAGTTTTGTGGGAACTTCCTGTTAGCTTAATGTTTTCTGGGTATCTTTTGTAGTAAGGGGTTTGTAGCAGACCTTGTATGGGTAATGGGAACCACCTGGACCTTCAAACTGCGGGAGATGTCTTGGTGTTTTAGGAGATCCTACGATTTACCGCATTCCAGTGGTTTAGCTACAATTGAGCAGAAACACATACGATTTGCGTCGTTTCAGTCATTGGCCATCCAAGCAAATACACCTCGCAGCACTTGCCAACGTGCCAGTGAACACCATAAAATGCATTGAGAAAAACAGTTGTTTTTCTGATTTGCGGGAGTTTGCGGGTGTTTGCAGGAAATTGCGGACATTTGCGGGCATTTTGCGGTCAAAATAGGTACCTTTTTTTCTGCACCGCACAACGTTGGACCGCCGTTGCATGTTTTGACAAACTTGCGGGCTGCATCAAGCTGTTTGCCCCTGCAAAGCTTCCTTGAATCTGTCAAAGGCCGCGAGCATTGCAAGAGTGCCCTATTTTAGGAGTTTGAGGTTTTGGCGGGGCAAAAAGTGCGACGATTTCACGATTTTTCAGTCAAAGGCGGAAACTACTCTCTCTCTCTCTCTCTCTCTCTCTCTCTCTCTCTCTCTCTCTCTCTCTCTCTCTCTCTCTCTCTCTTTTTCCCCAAACAGCGAAGCATTGGGGTTCTAACTTGAGGTATAGAGAATGGGAAAGTGTGACGCCGGTTCCGGGGTCCTGTTTTCCGCTTGTCTTCCTGTCTCCCAGTCTCTCCGGTCAGATGCCAGATGCTGTAACGGTCGTGTCTCCCGCTTGTCTTGCTGTGTCTCTCGTGTTTCCTGCTTGTCCTCCCTGTGTCTCCCAGTCTCTGCGGTCAGATGCCAGATGCTGTGACGCTGTGTCTCGCAGTCTCTGCAATGCTGTGACGCTGGCTCCGGGGTCGTCTCTCCCGCTTGTCTCGGCTCCGGGGTTGTCTCCCGCTTGTCTGTCTCCCAGTCTCTGCGGTCAGATGCGTGACGCCTTGCCAGTCTCGTCTCCCTGTGTGGCTCCGGGGTCGCCCGCTTGTCTCCCTGT
Organism: Effrenium voratum; assembly: GCA_963377175.1. NCBI lineage: Eukaryota > Dinophyceae > Suessiales > Symbiodiniaceae > Effrenium > Effrenium voratum. The sequence goes on from CAUJNA010000167.1 coordinate 141,901, forward strand.
GTCTGGAGGCCAGATGCTGTGTCTCGCAGTCTCTGCGATGCTGTGACGCCGGCTCCAGGGTCGTCTCGCGCTTGTCTTCCTGTGTCTCCCAGTCTCGCGGTCAGATGCCCGATGCTGTGACGCCGGCTCCGGGGTTGTGTCTGCACTTGTCTCCCTGTGTCTCCCAGTCTCATCTCCCTGTGTTCTCCCAGTTTCTGCGGTTGGATGCCGGATGCTGTGACGCTGGTTCGGGGTCGTGTCTCCCGCGGATGCCAGACGCTGCGTCGTGTCTCCCGCTTGTCTTTTGTCTCCCAGTCTCTGCGGTCGGATGCCAGATGCTGTGACGCTGGCTCCGGGGTCTTACCCAGTTTTCAGGCTGACCTGGCTTGCTTGGCATCCAGTGACCGGCGTTCGGCTCCCTTCGGCTACCTTCGGCTCACGTGGCAGCAGCGCGCAAGCGCAACTGAGAAGCATCAAAAGCAGTCCAGCTAGAAACATAGATTCGAAGTCAGAAGGAACGACTTGCAGTGGGGAAGGGCATGTCGCAGATTTTGCTGTTAGCCTGTGTGCAAAGGATGTGCCTCTCTCTTGGCCAAGCGCAGGTTTGCATCCTTGTGGAGCATCGTTGGAGCTAGAAGCAAGCAATGTTGAGCTTTGAATATGTCTATTTTTCTCGATAGACAAACAAATCGTGACATTTGGCTGATTGCTTTGCTCAGGAAACTGAGCTGCTTTTTAGAAGCCAGCGCTGCACTTCTTGGCCAAGTGCAGGTTTGCATCCTTGTGGCGCACCATCAGGGCCCTGTAAAGCCCTAAACATGTCTATGTTTCTCAATTAAAAAATACACTGTGACATCCGGCTGATTGCTTTGCTCGGGACACTGAGCTGCTTTTTGGAAGCCAGCGCCGCATTTCTTGGTCAAGCGCAGGTTTGCATCCTTGTGGCGCATCAGCAGATCCCTGTCGAGTCTTAAATATGTGATACCGTGACATCCGGCTGATACTGAGCTGCTTTGTGGAAGCCAGCGCCGCACTTCTTGGTCAACTGCAGGTTTGCGTCCTTGTGGCGCATCAGCAGAGCCCTCCATCTTGTTCAAAAGCACATATACTGTGACATCCGCCTGATTGCTTTGCTCAGGGTTCTGGGCTGCTTTTCGGAAGCCAGTGCTTCTGGTGCATCAGCAGAGCCCCCTTGAATATGTACTGTTGTTCTCGATAAACAAATACCGTGACATCCGCCTGATTGCTTTGCTCAGGATTCTGAGCTGCTTTTTGGAAGTCAGTGCCGCACTTCGTGGCCAACTGCAGGTTTGCATCCTTGTGGCACATCAGCAGAGCCCTGTCGAGCCTTTAATGTGTTTGTTTTCTCGATGACAAATATACTGGGACATCCGGCTGATTGCTTTGCTCAGGATACTGAGCTGCTTTTTGGAAGCCAGTGCCGCGCTTCTTGGTCAAGTGCAGGTTTGCATCGACAGCGGAGACACACTTAGCGCTGTCGGACTTGTGGCGGGGACAAGGTGTAAACTGACATTTTTTCCTGTTGGCATTTTTCCGGCTGGTGCCTTCTGACATCTTCTAACAAGAAATATCGCTTGGATCCTGAAAGCATTCGTGGAGTTGACCAGACTGGGCTGGCATTTGCAAGCGCTGGCCACGCAGGTGCGCAGGTGGACAAGTGGCAGACAATTGAGGGTTTCGGGCTACACAAAGCATTTGGCTTGGACTTTTGCAGCGCTGTGATGATGAGGGTGGATGAAGAGGATTCTGTTGATTCTGTGGCTGATGAAGGTGGTGACGATGATGATGATGGTGATGAGGGTCAGGATGACGATGAGGATGATGATGAGGAGAAGGAGGGTGATGATGAGTGTGATGGTGATGAGCCACAGAGAAGTCGACGGTTTCGTTGACGGTTTTGCTCCGAGGCAACAAACCCTTGGAATGGAGAAGGGGCACGGCTCCACTAAGCATTTTACCAGCGAAGCAACAAGAGGGCTTGCGCGGGCCAGCCACCATCTTAGCCAAAATCGTATGAAGCGGGCGGAGGGGGGGCTCTAGGCGACAGCGCTGCAGGAAAGACCTCCAGCGGATGACAGCAGCAAGTTGCGCAAGCAAGTTGCGTTAGCAAGTAGCACTAGCGAGTTCCACTAGCAAGATGCCACTAGCAACATGGCGCAAGCCAGTAGCAGCTCAGACAACTTGCTCATTGAAACTTGTTCAGAGAAACTTGCTCTGAGAACTTGCTCAGATAATTTGTGCCAAGAACTTGCTTGGAGAACTTGCTCAAAGGAACTCGCGCCAACAACTTGCTCAGAGGAACATTGCGCAGAGAACTTGCTAGGTATACTTGGCGCCGTGCACTGCTCATGCTTTCGGGCCACCCATCTTCTAGTTTCCTCTTGGTAGCATCACTGTAGTTCGAGCACCCTTTCTTGTTGGCAGTGCTGTTGTAAACCTTGCCTCCTATCTTGTTGCCAGTGTTTAGTCCAGTCTTTCGCTTGCGACGTTTTTTCCTCTTTGCAACCTATGTAATCCAGTCCCACTGACAAACGCATTTTGCTGAAGCATTTCACACCTTCGTGATGCCAAGCTCGCGGCTTTGACATATCTCGTTGCCTCCTGACAGAAGGGTTGAAGACAGATTTCTCAGCCTTGTTTTCCACATATTCCGCAATATGGACGCGGGCTTGCAAGTGCGAGGGCTCAAGAGTTTCATGGGGTCGTCGTAAGGTGCCATTATCATTCTCTGAGGCGCTAGCTTCCCTACAGTCTCTGGACCCATGGAACACCAAAACGGTTCAACGTGAGCTGTGTTGCATGGCGCTTGTGCTAGCCTCCCGCAGTGAGTATTTTGGAAATCCGAGCAAATCCATTCCATTCTCGCAATCAACGTTCTTTTCCGAGATCTCGACGTGAATTTGGCAGCTCTGGACAAGATTCTGCTTTACTTGCTCGCAGCATACGTGGCTTGTCGGGAAGCCAAGCTGGAGGGATGTGCTGATAGCATCAAGACCATCGCTCACCGAAGCAACACGTGCTAAAGACATGGCCCATCCACTTCTTCTTTGACGACACAGCTTTGCCTCCACTACGCCTTGAACATTCGATTCGACGACCCGTTCTCGCAAAAGGTTTCGGTGCTGCTGGACACCCTGCGTGCGTGGCGAATTCCCCAGCAACATTACGGAACGGTGGCTCTGGTTCTCAATGTGGTAATTGCAACACACGGTCATGGCCATGTTTCGACACTTAATAAGAGTTGCTAACGCCGCAGTCTGCAAGTTTATGCAAGTTCTCTCTTGCTTTGCTTGTGGCAAGACCTTTAACCGAGCTCGAGAAGAAGATAGCAACCAGAAGTGGCATGTGCCCAGTCTCGGCCGCAAGCTGCTGAGACTGATGCGCAAGTTTCAGCAGAGTAGCGAGACGGCCACCAAATGCTGCGGTGATGGAAAAGTGCATTGAGTGTCCGTGCTACGAGTTCCTTCGAAACTTCCGTTGATTATTGCCAGGTGTTAGGTTGATTCACCCCGAACCCCTAAAGCCTTCACTCTCGAACATGGCATTGACATGGCATTTTCCTCCTCAAAGTCGATGAACAACATCGATGCTTTTAACCGGCGTCAAGGAGATGGATCCTCTTCCCAAAAAAGGGGACTTCCTACAGGGACATACATAGACTGATTGTAACTATGTGTTGCTCGCATAAGCTTATCAATTTCGCACCTTACATGAAGGAGCCAAGCCTTTTTTTGGGTTATACAGACCTGTCACGTTTTTTTTGCTGTTTGGGGCCGAGGCTGGTGTAATTTCAGGAGCTGAAGGTCCAGGCAAGATGATTCACAACCCCTACTTGATGGATGAAGAAGGGGTGCAACCCGTTTTCGTCGGGTTCCCTCAAGGAACGCTTCATGATACAGCTGGATTGATCCGAAATCAACAGTATGCTCCCCTTCGGGCGGTTGGTGTCCTTTCCGCGTGCCTGTACCGACTAGTCTTGGTAGATGTAGATGTGTCAAATGGAACAATCGGGAACGAGTTGCTTGGCTGTTTTTTGATTTAAACAATATGTGTGTGTGTGTGTCTGCTGTGAATGTGTGTGTACGCGCGTGTTTTGCGTGCGTGTGCGCGTGTGTGCCCGTGTGTCTTGTCTGTCTGTTTGTGTATGTGTCTGTCTCCTGGTGCGTTGTCGCGTGTGTCTCCCTGTATGTCTGGGCGCGTTCAGACAAAACTACGTTTACGTTGGGTTTTTCTAGTTTTGTTCCTTTTTTTAAAAAAAGGGGGGGGTCAATTCGCCGCTTCCCGGCTGCTCAACAGCCCGTAGTTCTCAAATGTGCTTAACTGGCGCCCAAATGGGATGGATGATATTGCTTGTGTCTGGATATTTCGCTCATTTCATGTAGCACTTTGGGTTTCAGCTTCTTTTGACCGAATGGATGCGACAGGCGGTGCACCTGAGCTTCAACCAGTCGGACGGCGCCTCCAAGGCTGTGGCAAGGCTCAGCTGCCTCGCTTCCTCCCGCCCCTCGGCTCGCTCGCGACGGGCTCGGGCTCTGGTGACGTGCTTTGTGGCCCCTGAAAATTGAGAGGGCAGGGGGCATAGGTGCCCTTTTTGGCTGTTTTTACCAGGGTCATCTATATTTCCCCTAAAAGGACACCTATGGCAGGGGGTTGAAGGTTTTCCTCTAAGCCACGAGAGAAGAGGGCAAGCTTGAGCATGTCATTCCAATGGACCAGAGGTGTTGTGAGGTTTCGGCTCGGCGAGTCTGGCCAACCGTGCTTTTGAGACTAACTGGTTGGGCGATGGGGTGTCAGGAGAGTCTCATATTCAGCGCCGATACGCTGAATGTCTCGCTTTCCCGACCACATTGCCCTAGACCTTTCCGACAACAAAGGAAGAAGTCATGGCATACCAACTCATGTTCAACACGACAAGCGGATTGCGGATTTTGCGGTTTATGGATTGGACCTGTGCCCTTACGGATTTCGAATCATGGGTTGTATGGGGTTTCAATGACCCAGCATAAGATTCCGAGTCATACTTTGCAGCACAAACTGCGGAATATGAAGGTTTCCAACTGCAGAACAAGGATTAAGCGCATTTGAGTATTTTAGGCCCCAATGATTTTGAACAGGTTAGCAATGATCTTGAGGTAAATCTGAAGGGATATGGTCCCGGGGTCTAGTAGCCGAATCTTTGATTGTGCGGCTCGACGGGTTGCACTTGGATGGACCGTGCCGGGGGACGGAAGGACGGCCAAAGTTGTTTGAACTAAAGGTCCCAAAATGAAACCTGTCGTTTTTGAGCAGCTCTCACTTGAATGGCGGCACCTACACCGAATCGAGGAAGCAACACAACTGAGGAATGTTTTGGGCGTTGTGTTTTGTTTGTGAGCTTGTTGTGCTTCGTTGGGTCAACTGCTGTGTCACCTCACTTTAGATTCGCCGTGGGACTCATGGGAAGAGATTGGCACGCGTGTGCGCCACGTAGAACTGGACGGATGTGTTTCAACAGGAGCGGTGCGGGTGAGGGAGCAAAGCACAGAAACCAAAGACACACAGTAGTTTTCTTCAGCGTTGCAGTCAATTTAGAGGTTATGAGCACAGCAGTAAAATTATAGGGGTTGATTCCCCATTCTATTCAGCCATCGTTCTTTTCAAACACCAGCCAATTATCCAGGGTTTTCGGTGGCTTTTCTAGAAAGAAGGCATGCCTGGAAAGAATGGGGAAGCAACCTTTAGAGTGGTCGTGGCCGACTTGGGTTACTTAGAGTGCTCTTCTGCACCGGAAGTTACCAATAGAAACAAATACTTTAAAAGAGGTTCCCCTTAGGGGGCCAGAGCCCCCCTTCGAGAAGCTCTTTTTGGCGAGGCGACGCCACGGACGCGGGGAACGTGGAGAAGGCGTTGAAGGCGCTGGCGCCGGAGGAGTACAACCGTATGGTGAAGTGTCTCGGACGCGCCAAAAGGGCCACCCTGTGGGTCAAACATAGGGTAACCCCAAAATGGAACCAAATGGCCAATGGGAACATGGGCTAAAACCTCCTGGTTTAATTTTGACCCATACCCACCTGAGGAAACCAAAAAGGAATAGTCCATGTTGCCATTTACCAGGGTTCGATTTACCAGGGTCCAAAAGGCCTGAGCCACTTACTTGCTCAAAACCGATTCGGGTAGATGAAGGTTAGTATGGGGCAGTCCCGGCCAGCCAGAAATAGTTGCGGATCTCCTCCTTCTTAATTCTTGAAGCATGGTTGTGGGTCGACCATTTTATTACCGGGATTGATTGTGACTCAACTGACGCCCTTTCGTTCGGAAAGACCCGCGGGGGGGTCCTTTGAGGGGACCTGACCTTACATGGCTGTGGGTCAAAACCGTTTTGGTACCATTTTGATGCCGGGTTGTGAGCAAGTGACTCACCTGAGGCTTTTGGACCCAAAGGAGCCGTTAATTTGGACCGACCAAACTGTTGCATCGCATCCTTCGTGCTTGGACAAGAACACATTGAAGCTCAAATTATGACAGGCATCTCTCTCTTTTTCTTATTTTCGTGCGACCTTTTTGGGGTGCATGCCACTTTTCCGCGGTGTTTTGGTTGGGTTTTTTGTTGCATGTTCCGCGCTTGGCATGTGCCGGCCACGGATTCCCGCGCGAGGTATTTGACCAATGGCAGCGGCGAGCACGTGCCGGAGGCGGCCGAGGTCACCGCCGGCGAGGAGCGCCCAGTCTACGCGGTGCTGCAGGCGGATGGCAAAAGCGCGACACACAGACAATAATTGTTTGTTGTCTATATATATATATATATATTTCTATGTCGTATATATGTATATACATGTTCGCTCATATATATATCTATACATATGTGTATCCCTAGCATGACTCGTTATTGTTACCTGGTATATATATATATATTGTTCACATATATATATATATATATGTATATATATATACATCCCCAACAACCCCGGAAGGTTCTGGAGCCCGCCGGAACCCTTGTTGAAAGCTGCCCCGAACCACCCCAGAGCCTTTCAGCTGGTGGGGGACGGGGAGAAGAAAAAGGGTAGGGTCCAACATGGCTGTTGGTCAAAACCAATGGGATCCCATCTTGGGGTAGGTGCACCCAGTTTGGTCTATTTTAGTGGGGATTGGGATGTTCACTGGGGGTACGATTTGGATTTTGACCCATGGGTACATGGGCGGAGATTCTGCTCGTAGCTCAGGGTCCCCATTTGTCTTTCGCAGGCCGCCTCCTTCCTGGAGAAGGCCCGGGACAACCCAGAGATCGGCCTCACCCAGGCTGGAGCGTCCGGCCATGGGGTGCAGTTCTGTTAAAGCCCGGGTTGGTCCGTTCAAACGGGATGCGCCTCGAATCAGACATGGGGCGGGCGAGGGGAGAGTTCTCAAAGTCCCCCCTAAGTAGTTGGCGTCCTGTTGTTGCCCTTAAAAGGCCAGCCAAAAGGGATCCGATATGTTGACAAACTCCCAACTGCAGAGCCATAGCCACTTTGACTGTTCTGGCCAGTTCAGGGGCCACGGAGCATTCCGAAAAAGTAGTTTTGGATTTCCAACCGGCACATCACCTTGCCGTTCATGTTCTAGAAAGGCGTAGCATGCGTATTATGATAATCACGGATGCGCGATTCCAAGAAACCCGCCTGGGGAATGCCAACCAACATTGGTTATTGCCCTTCCCTCAGAAACGTTTAGGAAACCAGTGCTCTGCTCCGAGGGTACAAACCCTAAATGTCGATAGTTTCTTTTTGGAGATCATCCACGAGCTTCTCCCAGGTGGCAAAAGGACGGCCCTACTCGAAACCAGCGGATGGCAACTCATATGACGAGCGCTCATATGAGTTGTTGTTTAAACCTCGTGCAGGGATGTGGTTGTGGGAGGGGGGGTAATGTAGGAAGCCAAATGATTTCGTACATGGTTGTCCCAGAATCATGCCCTAATGTGGTTCAACAGTACCCCACAACCTCTTTCTATTTATTAAAATTTAGGCCCTTAAGGTAGAGAGCCCCGCCAGAAAAAAGGAGCGTTGACCGCGGTTCCCGTACAGAGCCATGCACATTCTTGGCAGGCAAGATCAGTAAAACCACATCCGTTTTTCTTCGGAGGTGGGTCTCATTCCACTCATGGATGACCGATCATGTCTGGCATGCTGCAGGGTCGACCCTTCGTTTGGATGCACAGTTGACCCCAAAGACCTCATCTGAGTCGATGAAGCCTTCGTTTGGATTCACATTGGCACCAACAACCTCCCAAACACCATGTTCAAGTCGTGCTTGTGCAATGTTCTATGCGTGTCCGCGTTTCGTTGTCCAAACAAAAGCACCCCTGCAACCGTTTACTTCTCTTTCGGTTTCCCTTCCGCACCTTCGGCCATGGATTCCGTCGTCGGTTGTTACCAAATGTGCTTGGGGCAACCAGATGCGTTTTGCTCACCAAGTGGAGATGTTTGCAAGTGCCCTGACTCGTTGCGATCGCTACTGGCAACGCATGGGAAGCTTCACGACTGATGAGTGGCTGGTGTATTTGTTGATACCAGAGAGGGGTGTCACCACGGACACGCATTCTATGTGGCCTTAGACGTCAATTCATGATTTGGGGGTGATACAAGGAGTATAGAAGTAACTGCACCTAAGGAGCATACTTACACGCTTTGCAGGGTCGATTTGTGGAGAACTTTGAAATGCATAGGCCTTCGCCTTGAGATGTGCCCGCCTTTCGACTTGGTTTGGGCCGATCCCTACCGTGGGATGGGCAAGATCCGCTTCGTAGCTGTTGGTAGTTATTTGCAGGGTTTCATCAATCCCAACTGGTGCAAGATTTTATCCACAGTAGGTCCAAATCTTCCGCCCTCGTCTCGAGAATTTGGCTGTCAGGCCACCCGTACCCTACTGCGGGTCTACGATGCTGCAGAGCTCGAGTTTCAGGATGTGCGGGCGCCCATGGCTGCTTGGCTTGAAATGCATTGCGTCCTTCATTTGAGTACTGCAGATACTCGTGGAACCCCAACGCATCACCTAACGGGAGATGACTTGTGTTGGCCTCATGCGGATTTTCAGGAACACCCCACACAGTTCGATCCGTTTTTGTCAGCAGTTGTTGTTCTCCGCGAGCACTTGGTAAGGACTTTGCAGCTGAAGGTCAGTTTCACAATAGGGCACCCGTTGAGGATTGTGGCAGTTGTGCCATCTTTAAAAGGGTTTCATAACTTCGGCAACCTTCCGGGCCCTTTTTGGCTGACTACCTTTGGGATTTCGGGCAAGTGGGACTGCAATGTGGAAGGTGTAGTTGAGCATTTAGCCAAGAGTGGCAATTAGCCCTGCCATTATTGCGCAAATTGTTTGGGACTTGGCTGAACGATGTTTACCGGGATGTTGGAAGCTTCAGCATTGGCACGTTAAACTCCCTGTTGGTCTTGTGTTCCTTCTTGTGTGATGGGGCCCCTGCTAAAAAAGATAGCACTCCCCAAAAGGGGCTCCCTCTCTCTACCATTGCGGTCGCTGGTTGCAGCTGGGGTCACTGCACTGCCCTCCTTGGAAGGTCACCAAGAGGTTGGCAGTGAGCAACCCAAAGCGAAGCAACGTGGCACCAGGGTCCAAAAACCCTTGTCTTCGCCTTGTTCTTCGCTTTTTGCCCTTGCATTCCTGGTTTTCCCTCGTCTCTTTTTTACGGCTTCAACCTTCGTCTCCTACCTTAAGCCTACCTTAGGTTTCCCTTGCCACCTCTCCCACCACACCTCTCCCGGTCTCCGCCCGGGTTTCCGCCAGGTGCGGATCCGCCTGGGGAAGCTGGCCCACTTCGCGGCGCACTTCGTGGGCTCCGCGAAGTTCCAGGACGTGCCCTTCGAGCTGCGCCTGGGCGTGAGGCACTCGCCCGTGGCTCGAGCTGCCGGATGCGGCGCGAGTGGTTCTGTGGAGTTCATTTCTGGGGGGGCGATCGTTCTTTCTTTCTTGGGGGGGGGAGGGGGGGTTCTGTTTTTTTTTTTTTGGGGGGGGTGGGGTGTGGTGGTGTTTTTTGTGTTTCCTGGTTTTGTGCAGGATGTTTATGTGTTGCTGTTGGTATTTCCGACTGTTGCGTGTAGCGGCAGCTAACGCTACTGGAACTCTTTCTAGGGGACTGCAGCACATGGTGGAATTTCACAAGTTGCCACCGATCATCATGTTTCCCGGGTCTCAGAGGTAAGCTCCTTCAGGTAGCTTTCGTTTTGGCTTCCCTTCAACGTCATTTAGAGCGTGTTCCAGTAGTATGAGACAGACCCAATGATTGACCAAGCTTCTAAAGGACTCCGGGTCATGTTTTAACTTTCCCTGGACATGTTGCAAAAAGGCAAACCCTGCATTGAGTCTAAACGGAACCTTCATTTGGTTGTTTGGTTACCTTCAAGAACATCAACAAGACCATGTGGAGAGGCGTGCTGCTCTGCTCGCTAGCCTTTGGGTTTCTTTAATTTTGAGGACCATGCTGTTTACCGCTCTTTGAGACATCAGTTGTCTTTTAGTTTGCTTGAGTTGTTTTTGTTTGTTTGTTTTGCGCAGCGCAAGCCAGGTGAGCAACCCTTTAAAATCAACTGCCCCTTACACAAAGCCCGGGTTTTCGGTCCGGAGGTCTACTTGCCACACTCGTCCCTTGATCCCAGTTCAGCGGATGCAACCCAGCGAAAGCTTTTCTGTTGGGTTGCCAAGCAGACAGCCCCAAACTGGGCTTCTTCTCCCAGGGCCACTGGGGGGGGATGGAATCGGGAGAGGCCCATTGGACGGCCATTCTCCCTTGATATTAGACGCAAACAAGAACCAACTTCGCCCCACTCTACGTGTCAAAGTTGGAGACCCCCCCTTTTGGGGTGGCTTCGCTTTAAGCCCCCAAAAAGGGAACCCAGAAACACTGCGCTTGGAACCGACGGTTTTCGGGACGAGGAAGCGCACCTACGATTTGGAGGTGGATGTGGTCCCAAAGGTATGGATCCCCGCTGGGGCCTCGGCTGGAAAAACCTAGAGGCTCCGTTTGCTCTCTGGGCGGTTCCAATGTCTGCAAGATCCTTATTCTATGTCCCCCAGTACTGCCCCTTGACCCTTTTTTGGGGGGAGGGTTCCCCTTCCACAATAGACCACAGAAAAGAAAAGGTACCCTGGAGGACCTAGTAGTGGTCTCCCGATAAAACGCATATGGGCTGGGATTGGCCAACACGTTTTTTTGGAACAGCCCTTGTTGCCAAGAACACATAGCGATATCACCGGGAGTATCCGAGCTCACTTATGAAGGTCCCTTGCTGCGGGCGGGTGGGGTGGGGTCCTTGCTTTTGGCTTCTGCATGATAGTCATGTGCCCACATCCTTTTGAGAACCTTTGTTTGTTGTTTTGTGATCAGAGTAGTTGTGAAGACTGGCCAGGCAAGTTGTGAGTTCAGCATTTAGAAGACACGACTTCGCTTTGCGTTGACGCGTGCAAAACGCTACCATACTCGCCAAAAGGCGGCCGACCACTTGGGCAGTGACTCCCAACCTGGAAGTTTGGGAAGAGTTGAGCAATCGACACAGATTCGGCTTCAAGGTTAGTGAGGGATAGTTCCAACCATATATATATATATTTTTAAATAATGCTGCGGCCCTTTTCATCATTTGCGACACGACATGCTTTTTAATACTAGGTTTTGATTATAATCACTGATTTGGCCATGGTGGGTTGGTGAATCGGTACAATTCTGCTTGGCGGCACATGGTAGTACATGTTTCCAAAGGTTTTCGGGCGGGATGCGCGGGGTTTTACTTTACTACTCAGCTAGCTTTCACCGTCTAAATGACAACTTGTTTATGAACCGTTTCGGCCATCGTACCAACTTGTTTATGATTTAATTTCGGCTACCCCATCACCTTCTGCTTCATGCAAGCAAAGCAGTTCTTGCCACTGCCATGACATGTTTGTTCAAAGACGGTGAACAACAACCTATAATGTTGGGTGTTAAGGAACATCAGCAAGCGAGCTACCAATGCTTGTGTGTGGAACACCGAGGCGAGCTACGTTCAGTAGTTACATTCAGTGTTTGAGCGGAACAGCACTTGAAGCTTGAGGTAGGATATTTGTCACGGGTGCATAGAAAGAAAGACTGGTGCTGTGACCTACAAGATGATTTTTGTTGAGAGGCATCACACTGACTTTGAATTTTGTTTGACCCGTGATTTCAGCTAGTGCCCATTTGTTTCTCAACTCACCCAACCTTGCAGGCCGAGAGCTTGGAAAACGCTGACCTGTAGAGGGTGTCTATTGGTTGCTCCACTCACCGGGGGGGTTCTCAGACGACCAGCGCTTTCGGAATACTCAGGTCACCAATCAGCAGGTGCTGCAAAAGTTGAACTCAGAGGCGATTGACCTTTGCACAGAGCTCCGCCACTTGGTGTTTGCTTTGGGAATGTTTTGCAATTTGAAATCAGGCCTCTTCCTCCTCTTCCTCCTCTTCCTCCTCTTCCTCCTCTTCCTCCTCTTCCTCCTCTTCCTCCTCTTCCTCCTCTTCCTCCTCTTCCTCCTCTTCCTTCGTTTCCTCCTCTTCCGCCTTTTCCTCTTGCTCATCTGGCTTCTCTTCCTCTCCTTCTCCTCTGCTTTCTCCTTTTGCTCCTCCTCCTCATTCGCCTTCTCCTTGTGCGCATTTGCTGCTTCAACTGGCCCAGACTTCCTTGAGATGTGCCGGACCACAACTTGTTTCCGTTGGGGTGACTGGTACCAGGAACTCGCCACGTCGCTCGCTTCAGCGCCCCTTAGGCCCTCGGCCAAGCCGCGGGTTCTACTCCCTTTGATCCAACGGGGTTCGCGCCGTCCAATCATTCCACTTTGCTTGGCGGTTCCCAGCCATTCGGTTCCTTAGCTTGTTGGATTTCCTGTTAACCAGCTAAAAGTTAGGCACTTTTAGCAGGGATTTGAGGACAAAGGTTGGAATTTTTAGCTTTGGCCCATGAATCTAGCCTAAGGACTTGGCGCAGCTCGTTCTAAGTTTTTTGTTTCCTGACTTGCCGATCAACATCTAGGTGTAGGATTTGAATCATTTTTTTGTGCCGCTGGGTCTGCTGACTTGGCCAGGGGTACAAATGCTTCATGGGCCATTCGGGAAATTCGGGACTCAAATCTGGCTGGATTCCCGTGATTAAATCAGGGTTCGTTTAAGGATGACACCCGCTAGACCGCTACCATAGGGTGTACGTTGTGTCCTTGACTCTCTCAAGAGTGACTAGTAAACACTACAAAGGGGTTGGGTTGAGCAAGTTGCATTTTGCTTGTGGCATTTTGGTTCGAGCCCACAGATCATGTCGCATCCAAGACATTTGACACGTCGTTTACTTGTTCCGAGTCATGCTTTTCGGGGTCCAATCCAATGAGATTCAGCTCGACTTGTACAAAGGCATTTGTTTGCAAGTCTTCCGGATTTCTACGTCTTCACTTTGAAAACTGCCCATATTTGAGAATGCGTCTGGCAATGTTTCGAGGGGGCCTGCAGGGAAATCCATGAATACTGGCTGTTGCCCGGCCTGGGTTTGTCCCTGTTGCGCGGGAGAACCGTCCAGGGCGTCGCTTCGCGCGCGAGTCGGATCTGAGGCGACCACAAGCTGTCGGAGCGCAGTTTCAGAGTGCCATGGCGGCACTTTCGAAGCTGCGGGGTTTTGAAAGGCAGCACCCCATGTGTGGCTCAAACATAGGGCAACCCCAAAATGGAACCCTGAGGACTAAAACCTGCGATCCCCTAACTTAATTTTGACCCATACCCATGTGGTGTTTCCCTTGTCCGGAAAGCGCCCGGGCACGGATGTCGTGAAAGAGAAGAACCCAGCCGACCCGCACCCAGGTAGCACCCAGATAATTGCCCTACCGGATTCAACACCTAAGTGTGGAGGGAACTTCTCGTTGGTCAAGGACCTTTTGTTGGGCTTCCGTGTCCATTGTCAAGTACGGTTTGACCATACTGGAAATTATACCATTTGTTTCAGTTGTTGTCCTTGTCTCCTTCGCGAAGCGGAGGTGGAATTGGGGCGTTTCGGGCTAAGTCAGTGGTTTCCGTAGGTTTTCTTAGTTTCCCATGGTTCCTTAGATGGCGCAAAACGGATTTCGCAACCCGCGGCTTTGGGACGAAACTCCCCTCGGCCCTCGGCGTTTCTGCGGCGAGGAGCGGATTTCGCACGTCTACCCGGAGCTGGCCTACTTCGGCCCCGGCGCCACCGCGCTAAGGGAGCAGAGCATTTGCCCGGAGCGCCCGGTTTTGCGGGCGAGAAGGATTCCGAGCACGGGAGGCTGTCCGGTTTTTGGGGAAGCTTCAGGGGAAGCCACCAAGACAAATGGGGGGCTGTCCTATTTTTTGGGAAGAACACCAAAGGGAAGCCAACAGTAACACCAAGGAATATGTTGGGGGTCCCCGCAAAAAAACACACCATAAAACCCTAAGCGGTTTTAAAGATCAACAGTCGGGGCAGTTTCAATTGAGTTGTCTTTCGGTGAGGTGATGCTGGGAAATAAAGATATCCCTCAGAAGGGGATGAAGAATGACATGAGATCATTCTGTGTGATGACGCATGACTTGTGTTGGTTTCACAGTCCCCGCAACCTCATTCTGAAAAAAACACAGGCCCATGTAGTACATGGTTGATATTTTTCCCCAGTTGGTGCAAGTCCCCCCTGAGGATGGTGGTTGGCTAACAAGCGGTCAAAGTACATTCCAAGGTCCTTGGACCATTGAAGCATCCCCTTGCTGGGCCATTTTGCTTCCTTGGTGGGTGTTGCCTGGCAATCTGGGGATTGCGGGATGGTTCCCCCAGCAAGCGAAACCATTTGACCGTGCGTTGTTCCAAGTTTGCTTTGGCGGCTCCCAAAGGTGAAACAGTGGATTAGATTAGAATTTAAGTTGGCATGGCCAGCTCGGATTGGTCGTCTGCCAACTTTAGGGTGTCATCCATCCCTTGAGGAGGTTGGCCTTTTTTGTGTATGATTTTGTCTCGTCCTTTCAGAAGGGGGCAGTGAATGTATGCCTTGCCAAGGTTGCGCTTCTCACTAACAGACTCAACACACGTCCCTCAGCAGATCGCTTGCGTATCGTTCCTCTAGAATATAAGCCAGAGGGTTCCCTCATACTATCAAGTCAAGGCAACGGCCTGTCGGTATCCCCGCGATGTTCTGCGTTGACAGAACCTCGCAATGAGTAGATTCTGGGGACATACTGCATATCCACCATCTCGACAACGCAAATGACAAATATTGAGTCCACGCGCAATCATGGGCTAGGGAGGAGCCAGGATCCACCGACACCTGAATGAGTATCTAAATCAATCATCAGTGAGCGAAGTGACTGCGGCGTTCTGTTTACAAATGATAAACCACGAATCGCACATGGCCCAACATTGACAAGCAGACAACATAGCATATATATATGTATATATTTCGTTTTGCTGTTGGTGAGTGCTTTTTCATTTCGGTCAAGGCCCAGGTTTCCTTCTACATTTAGTACCCTCCCATTAAATTAACATGGAACCTGGCGTTTCGGGGGGTCTTTTTTTCTTTGGACCATTTTCCTTTTAAAGGGACCGGGTCCAGGTCATTTTCCATGTGGCCATGGTTCAAAACCGATGGTACCATTTTGGGAAAGGTGCACCACCCATGTTAGTGTATTTTAGTGGGGACTGGGATCTGCACTGCAGGTACGGGTGTTGACCCATTTTCCACGTGAATTGCGGTAATGAACCCGCGCAAGTTCGTGCGTTTAGCCCGTGGCCCTTCCGCCAGCCGCTCGGCCCTCGTTGAACTCCCAGCACGACACCCGCACACGGATCTGCCATGGCGATGCGCATGGCTGAGGAGGCGCCCACAGGTGCCAGCGAAGGGGCGGGGCAGGCACCAACCTGGCTGACGTTACGTCTCCCTTTAAACAGCTAAAGGAGGATCCCCGAATTCGGGACTTACCCAAAGCAGTTGTTCATTGCCACTGAGTTTGCTTTGGCACCTTCTTGCAGCTTTAGGGCCAGGAGTCGGTGTTTCAGGTGTTTTGACTTCAACATTGGGTCGCTTTGGGTGGACTTGATTTACATGGGGATTGATGTCCCCCAACCAATTCTGTGGGTGTTCCCCCCATTAGAGTTTATTGCCACCTACTGTTAATGGCTATGTTTGCGGCATGTTGGTTGTGCTTTGTTGGTGAATCTGTTCGTGTCTGCTTCGTTCGATTGTCTGGCCGTTTGTTTGTTCGTTTGTTTGTTCGTTTGTTTGTTTGTTCGTTTGTTCGATCGTTTGTTTGTGTTTGTTGTTATTGTGTTTGTGTGGTTGGCAGGTGTCCCCTTGCTTTGTTTGTTTGTTTGTTTGGTTGGTTGGTTGGTTGGTTGCTTGCTTGGTTGGTTGGTTGGTTGGTTGGTTGGTTGGTGGCTGGCAAGTTGGTTGTTTGATGGTTGTTTGATGCTGTTGGTTGTGTGTATATTGGTTTCTGTTTGTGTGTGTGTGTGTGTGTTTGTTCGATTGGTTGCTGTTTGTTCGTCGGTCGGTCGGTCGCTCTGTCGGTCGGACGGTCGGTTGCTTGGTTGGCTTGCTTTTTGTTTGGTTGTTTGTGGTGTGTGGTTGTTCCTTCTCGTGTCTCGACTTGTTTGCTTGATGTGATTCTTTGGTTGATTGATTGGTTGGTTGATTGGATTAGTTAGACTTGATTGGGTTGGCGGTGATTTGTTCTGTTTCATTTGACATGCGCTAATTTTATTGACTGATTGGCTGATTGGATTGGAAGGGTCAAACTGGTGTGCATTGAACCTTGTTGGATTGGTCTGGTGTGGATTGATTTGGTGTCAACTCAGTTCATTGATTACTTGATTGATTCGTTAATTCATTCATTCCTTAATTGATTCATTCATTCATTCCTTCCTTCATTCTTCCCTTCCTTCATTCATTCATTCAGTCATTCATTCATTTAGTCATTCATTCATTGCTTAGTTTTGAATCATTGTTTCCTTGATTTATTGGTTCCTTATGGATGGATTCGTTAGTTGTTTGATTGGTTGGTCGCTTGTTTTTACTATTCGTGTTCTTGACTAATTTGTTGATTAATTGGTTTATGGTTCTGATGGATTCTATTGATTCGTTGGTTGGTTGATTGGGTGATTGATTGGATTGGATTTGATTGCATTGGATTCGATTGATCGACTGATTGATTGAATGATTAATTTGCTTGTTTGATTGATTTGCTTGTTTGATCGGATTGGATTCGATCGATTGATGGATTGATTGATTGATTGAATGATTGATGGATGGATTGATTGATTGAATGATTGTTTGATGGATGGGTTTATTGATTTGATTGATTGACTGATTGATTGATGGATTGATTGATTGATTGATGGATTGATTGATTGGTTGGTTGCTTGGTTGGTTGGCGGGTTGGTTGGTTGGTTGATTTGTTCATTGATTGGTTCATTGATTGGCTAACATGGGCTTCTTTTGTTGCAGTGGAGTGAGCATACGTCGTGCATTGCTGGGTATACAACAAACATGCAGAGAAGTTTAGTGACTTGTATGGCGTTTGTTCCTCAATGTCTACTGTGGTAACTTGTGCGACTTGTCACGGGGGTCACTAAAGGGCTGGCCACTCGCCAAGTACTTGCTGCCACTACAAGGCAATCAGAACCGCGATCAGACCCAAGGAAGGCAGCTAAGACGAGTTGCTCAAGCAAACGGAAGCTCACGGCAGCTCACGGGAGAGCCCGACGCCCAGAGGAAACCTATAGTAATCCCAAAGAATTCGAAGTGATTTGGAAAACATCGTGCTCAGCAATGCAACCCTAAACTTTGATGTTCAGATTTAGGAAGTAGACGATATGACTGTAGCAGTTCCTCCACCCGACTTGTTGCACTTACAGCCATTCAGTTGTAAAGTGAATATGTCATAGCCTTGCTAATGTTCAACATCTAAGGAATCACTTCACAGACCAAACCATGTTTGTGGGATCAAGAGGCTTATCCCCACTGTGATACAAGGGAATCTCCTCTTATGGGATAGTCTTTGTGAGGCCCTTGTAGCACAGAAGTTCTAGGGGTTGATTCCCCATTCTTCTCAACCATCGTTCTTTCCCAAAACCGCCTTCTAGAAAGAAGGATCCCTGGGAAGAATGGAAATGGAAGGTACCCCTACACGCCCTGGGGCAAAAAACGCGTGGGACGGCGCCCAAAAAACGCGCGAAAACTCCCCCCGCGAGGCGCCGCTGGGCCCATGGAGCGCTTCATCAGCCGCGAGGAGCCGCGCCCGGAGTACGTGCGCCGGGCAGCGCTGGCCTATGCGTGCACCCAGGCGGGGACGGGATTCCGGCAGGGGGGGAAATTGGCTGCTGGCTGCTCTGTGACAAGAAAAATGGTGGGGCAAAGCCATTGGGATCCCATCTTGGGGGTAGGTGCACCACCCATTTTGGAACCCATTTTATTGGGGATTAGAATGTTCACTGGGGGTACGGAATTTTGACCCATGGCCATATGGTGGGGCAAAAACAAACATATGCCACCAGGATATGAACCACAACTCCCAACTTTTAGGTCTACTGTTTGGTTGATTTGGTTGACAAATAGAGGGCCCTGGTTTACCTGGTGGTTCAATTAACTACCAGGGCCATCTATTTCCCAAAAAGGACCCTACTTTTAGGTCCAATGGGTTGCCTAAATGGACAAGTAGACTAACACCTGCGGTTTAATTTCGACCCATACCAATACTGGATTTCGGCGCTTTGATCTTAGTGCATGGATCACAAGTGGATCCAGCGTTGCACGGCACCGGACATGATTGTGTCACCGACCCATACTGTGGATGGGCGAAATCCTACACCAATTTGAAATTATGTCTGAAACCATTTGCTTGTTGGTATTTGCAGGGGGTAATCTCCAGAAACCAGGCTTTCTTACAGGCAAGTTGTGTGATTTCTTGAAAGTTACCCTATGTTTGACCCAAGCTATATGTTGTTGTGTTTTTGGTCTGAAGCTGCAACAGCCACGGGCCTGAGCCAATCCTGGTTTGAGGGTACTTGGGGCAGGTTCCTGCATTCCTGCATTCCGGGGCTGGGGATACTTGGGCTGTCAACGAGGTATGTGCTTGTTTTGGAGAGGGCAGGGGTGCGTTGCAAACTTTTGGGGGGAACTTGCTTTGCCATGGTGTCATTGGGTCCCACTTGAAATGCAGTGCGATATGTGATTCAATCAGGACAATCCGGGCTCCCAGAAGGCCTGATCTATTGATTTGACTTCGCTTTTCGGTGCATGGGGGTGGTTTCAGACAAAGTGCTTTTGCGCATTGGCATCGCAGGGGTTGACACAAGGGCTCCAGGTAGAAGATCTCCGCGAAACCTCTGATACCAACCGTTGTAGTGAAGCAGTCTTTGCTGCAGCGAAGGTGTTTCCTTGGCCTGTCCGAATTGGCGGCGGATCCCTTTTTTTGGCTGGGTATTCTTCCAGATTCAACCAACCAACAACATATCGACGTGGTTTTCCTTATTCCCTGTGACAGGTCCAGTGGATATAGTTTGTTTTCGGGACGAAACCCACGAAGAAGCAACCAAATATATTGGCATTTTCCAGTCAAGCACCGAAAACTATTCCTTTTTTCCCCCGTGGCTGCGGTCACCCGTCTTGGGCTTCTGGGGCCCCCCAAACACATCACTGCCTTTCGGCTCGGTGTGACGGTTTTTATGCCTGAGCGAGGGTGTTCCCTGGACATGTGGCGGGGAAAGGGAAGCCTCCAAAGCCTTCCCGCCCCTCCCAAAAGTTGGTGGTCCCCAGCCATTTGTTTGGTTTTTAGCCTTTAAGTGGTTACCCAACATTTGGTGGTTTTTGGAGTCATTTGTTTTTAGGTTTTTAGCGTTTTAGGTGGTTTAGTGGTAGTTTCCACTCAGCCAGCAAAGGTTGTCGACGTTTCACCGGGGATCCGAAAACGGACCGCCCCCCCTGTCAGCCGTCAGGTGGGCGCGGGCTTGTTGGCGCTTGGCCCCGCGGTGGCGCACGCGGGCTGGGTGGGGGTGCCGCTGATCGCGCCTTGGAGCGGGCCAGCTGAGGGACGCGCCAAACGTTGGGTCTGGGGAATTCCTTTGGTTTCCCTTTGGTTTCCCTTTGTCTTCCCTTTGTCTTCCCTTTGGTTTCCCTTTGGCTTCTTTTTGGTTGAAGGACTGGTGATTTGGAGGCCCCAACTGAAGCCCTCAGGGGTGCATTCCCCATCTTGCTGGTTCGATAGGCAGGGAATGAGACCCCTACAAATCATCGGGAATCCCTATACTCATTCCCGAACACTTGGTCATTCCCTACTGAGCACCAGCAAGAAAAGTGGGGCCAAGGAGCCGTAAAACTCGTTCCGGGCTTGGCGTGCCGTTCTCTTTTGACTTTTTTTGGTGCCTTTCATTTTCGCTTTCCACTCTAGGGGTCGAAGATTGGCCAACAAGCAGAAAGTGAGACCTGGCAAGGGAAGCTCAACACGGGGTCCCTTACATGAGCATGTTCTCTTGGTGACCAGACCCTTTTGCGGTCCGTACACGGGCGTTCAGATCCACTAACCACGTTTCACGCTGTTCGCCATGAAACAAAAGCCAAAGGGTCTCAGGTTGACTCTTGAGGTTGGCTATGGAATCATCCGAACAGGACGTGGTTAGCTTAGCACAAGCTGATTTTGGAAGGGCATCTGGGTGGAGCCAACCATATGTTGTTTTGTCCCCGCACCCTATTGTGCCCTGTGCCCCTTTTTCTGTGAATCCAAGAATCAGGTTGGGGTCGCACAAGACTTCCGCTTCTCCTCAATTCCGCCTGATGTGCCAAAGCTACTTCTTGAATTGATATCTCTTGGAGTTCAATCACTTACAGAGATTGACAACTCTAAAGGAAATGCACAAGAGGACGGATTTGTGTTTTGCTTTTTCTTGTTGCGGACTCCCTATGCAGCACCTGGTTATTTGAGAATAGCATGTTATTGGGAAACTCTCAGACTTGCTTAGCCTTTTTACCCTGGAAGGGAAACATGCATTGCTTACCCTCGTCAGACAAACCATGCCGTGAAGTGTATTTGCTATGTTCCAACAGGCTCCCCGGGAAGCCGTTCCAGAAAGACGCAGCTGTGCTATTCATGGATGGCGTGGTCATTGGACAACCAGGCATGAAGCTCGACTGGGACTTTCTTGAAAGGGCACATGCTAGCGTGGGGTTGGCACGAACTCCAGTTGGAACGGAGGACACCCTACTAGGTCCCCCAGTAGTGCCCTTTTACCCTTTTTTGGGGGAGGGTTACCCTACTAAAATAGACTACGGAAAAAAAGGGTACCCTTATTCTAACCTCTCTACTGGAGGACCTAGTCTATGAACACTGGGGAAGAACACACAACACTGCCAACCGGCGCTGGTTTGTGATCATAGGTGTCCTTTTTGGTTGTTTTGCTAGAATATAAATGGCGATTCCTGGTTTACCTGGTGGTTTCATCATGTACCAGGGCCATCTATTTCCCCTAAAAGGACACCTATGTTTGTGATGTTCAACGCCTTCAAAGCAAACCATGTTCCAGGTCTTCTGCGCCCTTTGCGCTGCCTACACCTCCTACCTCTTCGGCTGGATCATGTGTCAGGTCCAGGAGCCGTTGGGCTAAGAGGGATCTCCTTTGTTTCCGATACGCGTTTTGGGACACTCTGGTTTGGTTACCATATGTTTCAGTTTATTGGGGTCAAATCAATTCAGGGTCGGCGGCCCATAGCCTATGGTTTTGACTGCAAGGTGCTCGGAAAACAATCGCTTGCCCGAGGAGCTCATGAAACAAGGCCTCACGGTTCTTTTTGGGTAGCTCGTCTATGTTTGGAGTTGGTACCCCTTTTTCTGTGGTTTGAAAGGGAAATCCCTAGGCAAACCACCATTCTTGGAGGCCCCCTAAAAAGACATTCATTTAGAACCTGTTGGCAACTGCTCCACTGTGTTCTGTTGAACTGCGTGAAGCTTGTGAAGTTGCCAAATGGGACACAATTAGGGTTATGTACCGTACAAACGGTAGGTTAGTTTCCTTGTAGCCTTGCCTGGCAGAGCCTTCCTCACGCAATGAATTTGCCAGTATGCTAGGTTCTTGATTTTTTTTTGTTCATTATGCCAGTCCTGGAGAGCCATCCTGCTCGAGCAGGTGTGACAATGTGCGACGTCAGAGGCCCTTTGGTGAACTCCTGTTGAAGAATGGCAGGAGAAGTTACACTGGGTTATATAATTTGATGGCTAGACAGCCTGGCTTGTAAGCCCCTGAACTCTCTTACCCACCCGTCGCCATGTGCAGGAGACTGCTTGACGAATTAAATTCGTTTGACAGACGTCTGCAAACCTCAGCACATGGAGCCAACATGTCTTGGCGACACGCTCCGCCTGGACTTCACATGGGGTTTGGGTGTCCCAAAACAGCAATGCACTCAGGAAGGTGAGTGGCACATTGCGGAGCCTTCAGGCTTCGAACTCATGTTCTTGCAACCAGCTGGACGTCCCACTCATCGAGTGAAAGCAGTGGCATGTTGCGTGTTTGCGCAATTCTTCTCATCCATGTCTGGTTTTTATGTTTGGGTTTGGGATGGGGAAGGTTAGGCTAGTAGGCATCGAAGGTGGAAGGATAGAGTAGCAGGACCAGGTGGATGCGGGAGAGGGCAAGGAGGACTCAGAAGATGAGACTACTGTGAGCGAGTCATCAACGGGCGACACGAGCAGCAGTGAGGAGTGATAGCACTATCATGCCAAGAAATCACAAGGCAGCCAGAAGAGTGGCATTGCTTGAGTCCCAAGTTAACCCAGCAACATCTCCCACCGCATGCCTTGTGATTTGCTGGGACGACGGAAGTTCAGAAATGCGTGGTTGAAACTAGGGACATGGCCGCTTTAGAAGATGTGGAGTCACCAAAGGCCAAGTCACGTAGGAGGGGCCTTGTTTTCTCACGTTCGAGGCAGGTCTTCATGTTATTTTCAAGATCGTCAAGCGGCGATGGTATGATGTGTTCGTTTGCGACCAGAGAAGCGATGGGTTTGCGGTTCCAATGTTCTTCCTTTATGCAACCCCCAAGACACCCTAAAAAAGACACACCCATATTGGCCCATACTTCAGTGCACAATTGAACAAGACTTGCCTTTACTGCCACACGCTGTAATCTTACTTGGCAGGTGAAAAAGAAGCCCCTGCCTCTTGTTGTGCAAGTATATCCCTCAAGTCTAGTACCATTGCATCCCTTTTGGTATACACCCTCTTACAGCATATATTCAACAGTGGCTCACTCATTGTAAGAAGCTGTAGTCCACTTTTTGTGTTTGCTAATCTTGGGTTCTCAATCAGGATGTTCCAGGGTTTTTGGAGTTCACCTAGGGATTCTACACGAAATCACACAAGGGATACAATTCTTTCAGCTTTTGGAATCATTCTAGGAGTATGTCGAAGAACACCAGCGACATCAATCCTAGGTCCCCCAGTAGTGCCCTTTTACCCTTTCTTTTTTGGGGGAAGGTTCCCCTACTGAAATACACTACCGAAAAAGGGTACCCTTTCTAATGGCTGCCGCTGAAACCTCGGCGTCAGGAGCTCTTCAAGCAGAACAAGGCACCCTCCTACGAGGACATCGGGTTCCAGGCGCTGGGACTCTCGGGGAAGCTGCTGTCCCAAATGCTGCAGTGGCTGATGCTGGCGCCTTGGCAAGTTTTCGCGGTTCGAGAAGCTCAGGAACGAGATGGGTGGCGTGTTTTTTTTTGAGTTGACAGTTGGTACCCTTTTTGCAGGCTAGTGTGGTATGTTCGAAACCTTAGGCGGTGATTGGAAACTGCGCATGTTCTCACTTGATTGTTTCTGGGTTTTTCAAAGTCACAAACTTGGGTGGTTAGCCTTAAACCTATGGGGGTGGCTTTGACAATGGTATGGTGTCTACTCTGGGCAAAAGCTGGCAGAGGAATCAAGCAAGGGGTTATGAATCCTGGGTTCACATGGCCCTTTTTCCATCAATGATGGAAAGTGAGAGGAGGGCTTTTTGAAGAAATTGGGGGGAAAGGAACCGTGTCGAATTGGGCAAACATATTTGTGTGGCCCTTGAGTCCAGCGATTGTTGCGGACCGCCAGGTTTCCTTCTGGGGGCTGTTTGAAGGAAAACCAATGGGAAAATCACCATTTTGCGGGTCCTCTTGAAACATGTTGGTGCTAGGCAGATCGGAGAGTACCAACCTCCTTCCTACAGTTTCTTGGACCGTTTCGCCGAAAACTACGTACTTGGGCGACGGGAATTCTCTTTTAAGCTAGTGAAGTTGTGTACCGTAGCCCTACCACTTTGGCCAGATACTGCTAAGGAACAGTTTCCGACACTTTGCTTTTCGAAATAAGCAGAAGAACCACTGATGCCGGTCAAAACAATTATTTCGACACAAAACGCTTATTTCCAATACTGCCTCTTCATGGTGGTACCCAGCCACAAAAGCTTGGAACTCGCGCATGGTGGTTCCGCAGATTTCCCCGTTATTCCCGCCGATGTCCCAGCATCGCCGTGCCCTTTTCCACCAGGGCTGCTTGAAACATGCAAGAACACGTCATAGAGAATAGTTGATTATAGCAACCTGCTCGTCGTTTCATACAGCCGGCCATTTTTGGCGAACCTTTGGCTTCTTCTTTTGATGCAAAGGGGGATTTCCCAGCAAGAAAACGCTTCTAAGATTAAGTGGGAAAGGGAGTAGAAGTGCGGAAGACCCAAGAGGGTTTAATCTGTCTTCCCGTTGTTCAAGGAAACTGCTGAACTACCCTGCTGGGTCTGTCTGAGAAGCGGCGGACTCTGCTTGGATGCTCGTTTCAGGAAAGCCAACACACCGAACAGCCACTCGGAGGGGCCGACTATGTCTCCCTCAGTAGCTGGTTGCCTTTTGGTGTAGAACAAGTGAGTATTTGAGTACCACGCGCAGCAAGGGATCAGGCCTATCTTTTCGGGAAACCCATTGTTTCTTCTACGTATCTCAGGTCCAACTGCTGTTGTTTGCCAAAAAGCGATCCTGGCATGTGATGTGTGTTAGCCCCCCAATTGGTGGTCTGGATTGGGGGAATTGAGGCTGTACAGGGCGAATGGGAAACGACCCCAAACCTAACCAATTCAACCAACACTTGGCAAGCCTATCCGGTTCCTTGGGCTGTTAGATCTTTTTAGTTGGTTTAGTGACTGTAGTGGTAGTTTCCACAAAGCCACTAAGTGGTCGACCTTTAGCCGGGGAGGAGAAATGGGACAGCCCGGAAAATGAAGTGGAGCGGCACTAAAACCGGCGGCTCAGGTGGGGGTTTGCACCATCTTCCTGGTGCTCATCGGCGTGAATTCCCTGCAGCTACAGCAGCCCCTCGAAAAAAGAAGAAACACAGAAAAAAACGAGCGAGAAGCGCTTCTCCCGCGGGCATTTGAGTCACTTGCTCAACACCCGGGTAAGTGAAGGTTAGTAAGGGACGATCCCCTTGCCATAAATAGCTGCGGCCGCCTTCTTAGTTCTTTATATGGTTCTGGTTAGACCATTGTGATACCGGGTTTTGATTTTGACTCATTTGGAGTCTTCTTCCATTTGCTGAAAAAGGCAGGTGTTATTCTCCCCCTCCTGGACAGGGCATCTGTCACTACTGGAATCATTTTAGTTTCTCCAGGGGGCTGAAGCTTAGCCACGGGCCCCCCTGGTTGGACCACCACCCATGTTGGGACACGACTTTTCCGCGTTCTTGAATTCGATGTCCGCAAAATGGTCCCCAATCAAACAAACACATTCCTGATCAGTCCCTGGCACAAAGAAAGGGCTCGCCTGACTCTACAGAACAAGGTGACCTTGAAGGCCTGGTCCTGGAAATCAAGCACTGTATTTAATGATTTCAGCGCCCAACAAACCTGTTGGCCGCCAGGGATTCCACTTCCCGGTTGACGAGATTTATAGTGAGCTGTATCATTTGCAGCGGTTTCCTTTGGTGAGGGTAAAACAATCCACACCCCAAATAGAGGTACATGTTGTGAAGGTCCCCATGTGTAGGGTGTTCAAAGGCAACCCTAATGAAAACTATGCGGACACAATCCATTGGTGAGTCTAAGAGGCGTACCCATACCTTTTGTTGTACAACTAGCTAGTATCTTGCAGAAATCAAAGTCAATTGGTGTTTGAGACAGAGCAGATTCCTTTTGATACAGCCATCACCTGATTGCGGGAAGTTTGAGAAGTTTTTGCTTCCGGTCTCCAATGGCGGATTCCATCGATGGAACAATTGAGGACTACGGTTGAAGGGTGTTTCATAGCCATAGCCGAAAGGACAGAAACTGTGACTCGGGTTCCTCCATTTTAGATCATTGCGACCAGGCAGGTCAAGCTCCCAAATAATTAAAGATGCCGGACAGGTGCCTTGGTGGACACCGGCGGTGAAAGGGCCCTTGTCGGCCATGGAAGGAAGGGTACCAACCCGGCTCAATGACACCTCAATGTAGCTTTCAACGAGACCTCCATGAACCTTCAGATATATGGGAAGCCTATTGTGGGGTCACCAATCCCGAGCTCGTGCGGTTTCATAGGAACCACACATGCACACGCCCGCACACATGCACAACATGCTGGTTTACTGTCTCAATGGTAAGCCGGCAAATCAACCAACCTCAATTTGTTTCGAGGCCTCCTCGTGGTGGTTTCAAAGGAAGCGAAAGGCACACTCTTTTTTAATGAGGGTCTCCTATTTTAAGACACGCTCGTATACCAAAAGAGGCTGTGATTTGCCCTTGCCAAGAAGCAATCTGCCATCACCCTTTCCGGGGAGGGGAGGTGACAAGCCCAAGTTGGCGCTTAAGCCCTTAAAGCTTTGTTTGGGGCTTTGGGCTCCCTGGCTCCCCTCCCCTTCCTTTCCAGGCCCCGTCACCCTTTCCGAAGGATCTTCGGGGTGCAGTGGCTCACCAAGAGGGAGGTAATTCTGGTGGCGGCGCTGTTGGAGCTGGTGCCTTGCGTTTTGATGCCCACAGTGCGCCCCGGCCTCTTTTCTTTTTCTTTTTGTTGCGACGTGTCGAGGTAATTACAGTTTTTGTTTGTGGTCTTACAGTGGAACCGGTGTTTTTTCTTTGCTAGCGCCGGCTCGGGGCAGCCGCAGCTCGGGGCTTTGCCCCGGCTCGGGGCTTAGCCCCGGCCAGGGGACTGGTTGGTTGGTTGGTTGGTTGGTTGGTTGGTTGGTTGGTTGGTTGGTTGGTTGGTTGGTTGGCTTACCTTAAGCCACTCATTTTAGGGGGTCCCTGAGTTTGACAACTAGCTGCTTTGGATCAGTCCGGGCAATTGGATTTGCTGCCTCACAAAGTTGTGTTTTGAACAACCCCTATAATGATGCGGACTTCTTGCATATGCCGCCCTCATTTTCAGTTTGGCGACATATGTTGGCTCGCTCATATTTTTGCGCGCTTTGGGGAGTTGAACCCCCCCCCCCCCCGGTGCCGGAACTTGAAACCGAATGAGAAACTGCCCGATTTAAAAGCTTTCAAGCCACCAGCCCAAACTTATTGGGGGCTGCGCATTTGCAGTCTTTGATGCGGTTGATGTGGTTGATCAAATCTGTCAAAGACTGCAAATGCAATCCATCCATGCGCCACGCTGATTTGCAGTCTTTGATCTGATTTGCAAACCACATTGTTGCCGTTCCGAAGATAACTTTCCCCAGCTTGTCTGTCGTGCCGCCCCCCCCCCCCTCAAGCAGGTTAGGTGTGTTTTTTTCTCCGGCAGCTGCGAATCCAAAGCTGCTGTTCAAAGGCACTTTTCTGTAACATATTTTGCAATTTCGCAGGGTCTTCAAGTCGGTTTGCCCAGGCTGCTGAACACATCAGCCCAACCAGAAGGGCTACTTTGATAGTTCTGCGCCAACGAAATCAAACTGATGGCTGATGCAACGAGCTCACGCGTGCGGTCGGATTCCGCTACTTTCTTGTGAACAGTGCTGAAACTAGTTTCGGCGGTTCCTTGAAACTATTTTATTTTGGCCTGTTTCAAGGGGGAAGCCGAGACAAACTCAACACAACAGCCGGACATCTGTTTTTGTTGTCTTGTTTGGTTGCATCCTTTTCACCACCCGGCGTTGGCCATTGCAGTTTGTTGTTTTTCTTTTCGGATTCTCTCATCCATCCAATATGCTCCCCCAGCTTGGCTACAGAGAGAGATTACCTCCGTTTGACCACTGACCCACAGCACACAGTTTTTTCCCAATGTGACGGCATGTTGGAGTAGTTTTCCTTTCAATGACACGGTCATCTAGTTCTGTGCCACTGTACCGCTGTTTTTCTCTGCCTGCATGTTCACAAGACATGCATCTTCTGATTGTTGTTTGCAAGTTCTTGCCCGTCAACCCCTCAAGGTGTGTTGGGCTTTTCCTCGTGGGCCGAAACCAACAGGCAACTTGCACAGTCGGTTTTTTCTCTTGACAAATCACCTGAAATCCAAGCCTCTGCAGCTGTTAAATGCGAATGGTATTCACGAACCTTCCACTGGCTTGAGCACATGTTTTATTTTCCCCTTTGGTTTTCAAGGGAATCTACTTCCCACTGGACATGTTTCTTTTCCTGACTGACTGACTAGGTGCCCCAGTAGTGCCCTTTTACCCACTTTTTTACGGGAGGGTTCCCCTACTAAAATAGACTACAGAGAAAGTTGGCACCCTTATTCTAACCTCAAACTACTGGAAGACCTGACTAAAGCAAAAGCAAGCGGCGAGCCGCGAGCCGCGAGCCGCGAGCAGGAAGGAGACCTTCTCCCTGACCGCGCTGGGGGCGCTGTGCTCGGCCATCTGCGCGGTGGTGGTGGTGGTGGCCGCCTTCACCACCAACCACGACAAGATCGACGGGCGGGGTTTGGGGTTTGGGCGGCAAGGGACAAGCCTTGGCTTCCCATTTGCTGACATGAATATTGGTTTTAATAAAAAACAACAACAACATAATTAGAAAAAACAACTTGATGATTTTAAAGGGAATCGATTTCACTACTGGACATTTTTATTTTTTAGGGGGCGCGTGAACCAAATGGAAGTCGGCGACATGGCAACAACAGCAGCAGGCAGCTCAGCAGCTCAGCAGCTCAGCAGCTCAGCAGCAGCAGCGACAGCAACGTGAATACTTAGCAACAGCAACAGAAAGAGAAACGTCAACGACAACACCAACTTCAACGGCAACCACAACAGCATCTTCAACATCAGCAGCAGCTTCAACAGCAGCAGCAAGGGCAAGACCAACAGCACCAGCACCTTCAACAGCAAAAATGCATCACCTTATTGGACCCTTTCAGTCAGCAATGAGGAAGATTCTATCACGTTCTCCTTTCGGAAGAGCGAGCTCATTTGCTTGCACGACAAAAACGGTCTATTCTGCGAGCCAAGATGCACCGTTTGAGCATACCGTTTTCAAACTGAACCAAAGAACAAAAACACGGAACTTCGAGTCATCCTGGCAAAGATGACGGTCACCTCGACGCGCCCGTCGACTAAGCATATAAGATACATTGCCACAACTAGCACTTTTGCATGATGTGCTTTGCTGGAATTATTGTAGTATTTTTAGCAGGCCTATGTTGCTTGTCCGTCACACTGCATGTTAGAGCACATTCGCAAAACATATGGCACATGGACATTGTAAATGCGTAGCCAGGACGCCCCCCCCCCCCCCCGCCCCCCGAACTGGTTGGCCTTGCAAAACATTCCCCAAGAAAGCCACATGGCAGGTGCCTGCCAGCTGGGGAGGTCAACAGCTGGCCCGTGTACACGGAATTCCAGGGTCTTTGCCTGTGCACCTGCGACTGATGTTGGAGCCGATTGAGCGCTGATTGCATTGTTCATGGCGGCTGGGGGGGGAGCCCCAAATAAGGCCTCCCCTCCCTCAACCCCAGCCCCCATGAATTGTCACAGGGCAAGATCGTTTGCATGGTGCATGGTCTAGTCGGATGTGGGCAACAATGGCTGCCTGTACCAAGAGGGGGGGTCCTCGGTTCTTTTTGTGTAAGGAGACGGATGTTTCTAAAGTTCAATCAAAAGACCATACTCGCAATCTCCTTGAAGTAGACAAATGCCTCACTCAAGGAAGACGCACCTTTGACAAATCCAAAGGCGTGGTTGCATCTGAACTGGTTACTTGTTTTGGCTGTTTATGGCTGCTCTGTGGGAGCCTTTGCAGTTCGAGGACGGTCTAGCTTGGAACAGCCCACATCGTTGTTACTGAGACACAGCAAGCAAGCAAGGCGAGCAAGAAAATGGGATTGGTCTGCTGTACATGATCATGTTATACGAATCACAAGCAAGCAAACAAAAGCGATGCCAGCAAAGGACCGTGTTTTGGCTGAGCAGCAGTCCAAGCGCATGTTCACATCCTCCCTTCCCCAAAGTCAATTTGACCTTTCCTTTGTCCCACTTGTGGGTTGCTTTCGGTCCAAAGGGTAGCCCAAGTCTTTTGGGAAAGCGAGTCCAGGTACCCCCCCCGAATTATGTTATGATATTTAAAGTGGTCAACGTGTTTCGTCTAAGTCTGGTGCCACCTGTGTATTGTCTCCAGAAAAAGAGGGCCCCCAACAGTTGTTGTTGCAAGAGAAGAAGGATAGTATTTTGACGCAAAGCCATGTTCCTGATTGAACTAATGAAGTGTTTCATCTAAGGCAACTGATTGGGATCCTGGCTTCCCATGGAAGCCGACTGAAGTGGTCCTAGAGACGCACCCCATGTAGCGGTTCGTCCAAGGAACATTTTGAGGAATGGTTCGATTTGTTCTTCACTGAGCCGCTGTGACTGCCTGCATAGGTCAAGTTCGGAGGGGAGGGGCATGGTCCAGCTGCGGATAGTGTTCAGTGGTAATTGTTTACATGGCTTTGGGTAGGTTGCTGAAGCCTTAACATGTCAGGTAGTTGAATTCACATGTTTGTGAAGTCACAGCTGTTCGACCATTTCTCTTTTGGGTCGTTTGTTTAAGCAACATTTGCCCAACCCTGTTTTTGTTTTTGAAGATGAGTATTTTCCCACAACCCATCAAAGGCTCTTCTTTTTCTGGAGGTCCTACCAAGCCAGTTACCAGAGTGCCCCGGGTAGCTGATATGGATATGTGTCAAGAGTCAAATAGGGGAAGCCCAAAAATGGTGGTGCTCCTTTCGCTTTCCCTTCCAATGCTGTGGATGGACGACATCCATTTCGCTTTGCAGAAAAAGGTTGAAACCATTTCGTTGGTATTTGCAGAGGAATCTCATTCCTTTGGGCTTCTTAGGTGCGATGTTTGCATTTCGCAACCGTCCACAGCATGACTCACCCGGGCGAGACTCCAAGAAAAAGGGCCATGGGTCAGCTATGCCTCCATTTTGGGGCGGATGAACACCCACGTACCCCCTACTTTTTACGTTCACCACAGGGTTTTGACCCGCAGCCTCAAACACGAGGCACCCATTTGACCCGCAGCCAACGAGCCACCGGGCGAGGGCTCAGGTTGGAACACGGTGGTCTTCGCCTTTGGCGGCATCAACGTATTGCCCTCGTTGCTGGCGGACTTCCACATGCGCCAGGTACTGGCGAGGGCTTTGGTGAGCTTCACCTGGCGCTCCTACTTCTTTATCATCTTCGTGCCGTGGATCAAACAAACCGCTCCTTGTGTTTGTTTGTTGCTTGCCTGCTTGCCTGCTTGCCTGTTTGTTTGTCGGTTGCTTGTTTGTTTGTTGGTTGGTTGCTTGTGTGTCGTTTGCTGGTTTGTTTGTTGCCTGATTGCTTGCCTGCCTGTTTGTTTGTTGGTTGCTTGTTTGTTTGTTTGTTGCTTGTTTGTTTGTTGGTTGGTTGCTTGCTTGCTTGCTTGCTTGCTTGCTTGCTTGCTTGCTTGCTTGCTTGCTTGCTTGCTTGTTTGATTGCTTGTTGTTTGGTTGATGGGGGTTGGTTGGTTGGTTGGTCGGTCGGTTGGCTGGTTGGTTGGGTGGGTGGGTTGTTGGTTGGTTGGTTGGTTGGTTGGTTGGTTGGTTGGTTGGTTGGTTGGTTGGTTGGTTGGTTGGTTGGTTGGTTGGTTGGTTGGCTTGCTGACGTGTTTGTTCGTTTGTTTGGTTGGTTGGTTGGTTGGTTGGTTGGTTGGTTGGTTGGTTGGTTGGTTGGTTGGTTGGTTGGTTGGCTTGCTGACGTGTTTGTTCGTTTGTTTGGTTGTTTGTTTGGTTGGTTGGTTGGTTGGTTGGTTGGTCGGCTGTTTTTTTTTCTTGTTGTTCCCCTACACATGTTGGCAAACAAATCGCTACACGTTTGGCAATGCTTGGCAAGAGAGCGTGCAATCCCCGTAAAACGATAAGCCTCCCACCAAAAACCAATACCCTATGGAACAGCACTCAAGTGATTCTGGCATCTAAACAAATCCCGGAGGTTGCGTAAGTAGTTTCCTGGAATTCGGAACCTTGCTGGACGATCTTCGTGCCTAGAATTCATCTTCGTTAACCCTGAGAATTCTATATAGGTAGTGTGTTTTAAAATCTGGAATACGGAACCCTTGACACAGGTGATACTGCATGCTTCCTTTTTGTGAAAGCCGTGAAAGGAATTGTTTGTTTTCCGAGGATACAGTAAAATATTCCGCCACGAACAGGAAGATCTAGCAAGACTGCCTCCTCCTACAAATGTCGGCAAAGCGTGGTGCCCTTGCTGAAGTTGGTTGGACTTCCTCTTGTGGCGGGCTTCCTCTTCAGGTTTTGGCCTTCCTCTTGTGCGACGCTTAGGTGTATGTGGCAGTGGCTGTGGCGGGCTTCGCGGTGGGAGGCGCGGCTATGGCCAGCAGCAAGGCGCTGGGGTGGAATTGGGCAGAGCGATGGTAGAGATCCTACTGTGTTTGCTGTGGCTAAAACGATGGCCAACCAACAGTAAACAGGACAAATGATGGGTTTCACAGTATGCGTCACTTTTGGGGTGGGTTCAACATTACCTTCTGGGGGCCACCTTTCGGCCATGCTTCTTCATTCATGTTTCGCTGGCCATCCTGGGAAGGCAGGAGAAGAACTTGTCCTGGCATAGACCCTTTGTTTTGGCAACTCAGGTTTTTGGCCGCAACATGTTTTGACGGCAACTCTTTTTGCGCCTTCTCCGAGGGGAGGATCTCTTTTCAAGGCGGCCCCGACACCGCTTCGCCTGGGATCAGGAAGCCCTTGACGGGCTTGGGAGCTCGAAGCCTTTAAACCGAAAATGGGAACTTGGCTTTGGCCGATCAACGGATACTGAACATGCTTGGGCCACTTCGCTCGCAGGGTGTTCGTTTTCTGCAATCAACAATGGAGAGAGAGAGAGAGAGAGAGAGAGAAAGTGGGAGAGAGAGAGGGAGAGAGAGACAGAGAGAGGGACACCCACCACACTGTTTAGTGCAGGGCCACACCTAAGGCGCCATCCTAGCATCTCTCGGGGGCCCCGAAAACGTCGTGGCCCCCCTCCGATTGGAGTTCAGACTGGTAGAGCAGCCCGGGCTCCGTAAACGTCAGTGGGATCTGCAATATGCGGTTTGTGCCGTTGCGCTGACACTTGACCTAGTTCGAGTCTGCTGCAGTAATCCCTCCATCCAACGACTGCTTCTAAGTCTTTCTTGATCAGTTTGTTTTTCCCAATCCTGTGGGTTGGAAAGCAGCCTCCAAACCGTCAAAAGCATCCAATGACCGTTTCTTTCTGAATCAAACAGCAAAATGACTTCTAAGTTCAATCAATCCGTTCAGCCTGCGCGCCCTATGGCTGGGCCGGCTGGGCTGCTGCCGGCAGTTGGTGCTGAAAGTGGCCAAACAATGTACAAGTGTAGCGCCACACTATATTGTTTCTGCATGAAGTACACAGGATGATACATGAAGAACAGAAAGCAAACAAGTCAGGTTTGTTTCAACCGGGTTGTCAGTGGAACGTCCCTCATTTTCTTTCTGTTAGAAAGGAGCTGGAAGTGCTAATCCGGGTTTTAGCACTATGATTGCCAGAGCTGATCGAACAATAATAAAGCAACAGCGCATTATGACACTCGTGTTGCCCAGATATTGTCTGGTTACCATGACGACGCATCACGACGCATCGAGGGCACGCCGCATGTGGCCGCGTGGCTGACCCCACTTGATGGATCCCTTGTAGCTCCGCTCAAAAATTGCCGGAAACACATGGCGATGCTTCAAAACCAATGGTACCATTTTGGGGATTTACGGTGCACCACCCAATTGTAGTCTATCTTAGTGGGGATTGGGATGTTCACTGGGGGTACCATTGGTTTTGACCCATGGCCACATCGGCTCCTCGAGAGCCGAGAGGTGGACTCGAACGTCCTCATCGGGCTCTCTGGGTGTCCCACCTCCGGGGACGAAGCAGCCCCTCGGCGAGTGGGGAAAGAACCGGGAGAGCGACTCTCGTTGGAAAAGCCTTTGCTGCTATTGGGTTGGATCTTTAGACTTGACCTTTTTGGATATCCCTCATGACGTGTTTGCTTTAACCTGCAAAAAGTTAAACTTTTTGCTAGGGGATCCACATCACCCAACAAGCGATTCTTTTGTCCACCGCGGTTCCTCTCTTTGAAATGTGTGTGTGTGTGTGTGCGGTTGTTTTTCACCTGCGATGTTTGTCAGGCAGAGCCTCGATTATGCCCTCTTTCCAACGATCATGGAAGTGACAAGCCTTTTTAAGATGGTGGTAGTCCAACAACCTTCTGTCCTCCATGATTTTTTTGAACTAGGGTAGGAATTGTTGTTTTCTGTCGGACCATGATCCCGCTGCAATCCTTTTTGGGGGGTGTCTGTTTTTATAGGGACCTACCAAAATGGTTGTGTTTCCTTTTGGTTTCCCTTTCAAACCAAAGAAATGGGGGGTGTCCTAAAAAACAGACAGACCGAATCGACTTGAGATCAATTGGAGCCTGGTGGTCGCCTATGGTGTGATCACCCTCCACGTGCTTCTGGCGTTGCCGGTGCCGCTTGGACAGGACTCGCCGCTTTTTGGGTGCGGAGGGAGCGTGCGAAGTGGCAGTGAGCAACCCAAAGAGAAGTCACACAGGCGCGAATTATTCTATGTGCTTTCCGTGTCCGCGTTGGACATGCACCTTCAGTCGGAATCCGCCAAAAGGCGCACAAGTGTTTAGTATGTTCTGGTGGAATAGAACATTCAGTCAGATATCGTTTGCATGGTCAAAGTGTTGCAGAACTGCCCCCTAAGTTGCAATTCTCCCCCTTTTCCACTGCACCAGTCAGTTTGAGTGCACCTGGATCCACAGATTTGATGTTTGCCTGCAAACACAATTCTTGGGGATGTACTTGTGATTGATCATTTGCATGGATTGGCCACCTGATTCCGGCCAGTTGTCCGCTGCTTCTGGACTTCGCGCTTTCTGGGAAGATCCTCGTGGGACACAAGTCTTGACTTTTCGTCACAGATCCACTCAGCTGAGAAACAAGATACACCTTGAAAAGCACCACTCAGGCAGAAGAGAAACTCGGAACACTTTCGGGCCTCCAGCATGACCTATGAAACCTGCAGGTTCAGCTTCATGTTGATCCAGGATTCTTAAACCTGGTGAGTTGTGTGTGTGTGTGGGTTCCCAAAGTGAGTATGAAGCATCCTCCAAATGGGCCAATCCCTGTTTGTTTTTTAGCCAGGGCGCTTCAGCAACCGAGGTTAATACTGTGGGTGGACCAAATCCTGCACCACTTTGAAGCCATGGGAAACCATTGTTTGTTGGTATCTACAGGGGGAATCGAATCATTCCGGGGTTTAGGTGGTGCAGAATTTCGTCCATGCACAGCATGTCAAGGTCTCCCAGTAGTGCCCCTTTACCCTTTTTTTGGGGGAGGGTTCCCCTACTAAAATAGACTACAGAAAAAAGGGTACGTTTATTCTAACCTCTCTACTGGAGGACCTAGATGTATATCGATCGGCTCGCATGGGTGTCTGATTGAGGCCGTTCCACAGCTGCGCGGAGGGTCTTGAGGCCTTGGTGGGTAGCCGAGACAAGGCGGGGTTGCGTCCCCCTAAAAAGCCACAGGTGAATGGGGTGCTAAAAAACAGGTTTGGGGTTAGGAAAAACACCGCCTCAATCTTAATTCCAGCTTGAAACATGATCATCCCTACGGACGACTTTTCTTTGAGCAACCTGGCCTGATCATCATCCTACTTCCCCTTTTTTTGCCTTGCGCCCGCAAACGACTTTGGTGTATATGCTTCCCTAGGCTTTGATATGGAGCCTTTCTCGTTGCTACAAGGCTTAGGATCCGCAATACATTGACCTTGTAAATCGAGAAGCTGAGAAATGACCTTTCTTTGCATTGCGGGAAAAAGTGCTGAAGCAGAAGTCGAAGCACCTAAGCAGCACTGGCAGCGGGCAGGTGTGAGTGATTGGGCCATCTTGGGCCATATTGTACCAAGAGCCTTTGCAGTCCAAGGTTCATGGAGGAGACGGCAATTCTGCAGTCAAGAGGGGTGCAGGATGAGGAAAGTGACGCCGGGAAACACAAGGGGCACACTTCCTGGGGTGGTCGTGGCTAGTCTTGAAACACATATGGGCATGTGTCAAAATACCGGGACACAAACAGTCTGGTTGTCTTGTTCATTTTCCTTAAAACCCAGCTGAGCAGGGTACCCTCAAACAAGCACACACACATGTATACATATATATATATATTGCTGGTTTGCAGTCGCGAGACTCAGCTCAAGTGTGTTCGAGAACAGACACAGTGTCCTGATTGTACAGTATCTTTGCTTTGCGTCCCTATATATATATATATATATGTGTTTGTTGAGGGTACCTTTCCAGCTGTGTTTTAAGAAAAAGAGCCTTTCTGGGGGTTCTATTTTGACACGTACTCATATCATGATTCAATGCTTAGGCAGAGCCTTTGACTCTTTCCTACTTGTGTTGTCGGGATGCTCAGCCCCTAGTTGGTACTCGTGTACCGTCGCTAAAGTGCCAATTCCTCTCAAGTGCGTCCACCGAAAAGGAAAAGGCCGGCTTTAAACATGGAACACCAAGCACCCAATTTCTGATTCCTCATATGTTTGTCGGGTTCCTTTTCCGGGGTGTCTTCTTCGGAAGTTATGCTTTTGGAGTTGCTTTATCATTGGAGGCCCAAGGGAAGCCACGCATTTCAGCGTTGGATTTGGAGACAGCGCGTAATCCTTCTTTTGTTTTTGCCCCGAGGGCATGTGTATGCAGAGAAATCTCAATGGCAGGATGCGAAGGCAACAGCAAACTCACCACGCGGACGGGTCCATGCAGTTAAGATGAGCAAACAACAGTCCCTCATAGGGTCTTGGGCTCCAAGGGTTACTAAGGGCTCCATGTTGATTTTCCGGCACTTGGATGTTTAAAAACACCGTTCGGAAATCAGGCTATATCTAACTAGATTGAGCATCCAGGCAAGGGGTCCTCTTCCGGTAGTGCGTGTTGCCCTTCGGGGGTCAATACTGCTTGACCCCTGGTGGAAGAGTGAGGCTTCTTCGCGCGGGGAGGAAAGGGGAGGGGAGGGGGGAAGCCTAGCCTGGGTTTATTTGGGCTCTCCACTCTTCCCCCTCTCTGTGACGCCTCGTGACTTCTGTTTCCCGGTTTAGGCGCTGCAGCCGGGAAGCACCGGCGTGCTGTGGCGCATGGTGCGCCTGCCGCTCTTGTTGGCGTGCACTGCGCTGGCCTACTTCCTGTGGCCTGGCCTTTGGTGCGCTCAAGCGGGTGGCTCGCCGTTTTGCGGATCATCAACAAAAATCGCGCCCCCCCATTTAAAAGGAAATAAACAGAAAACAAGTCATAATGGTGGGTGTTCCTATCAGAATTTGAAACTGGTGAGATACCGTCTCTTGGCTAGAACTGTAACACATCTATTCACTTTGCGCCCCCTTTTGTTTGATTGCTGTTCAAGAGAAGCCGAAGGCAAACAACGAAGCCCGCTTTGGGGCTTGTCACATTTTGAGACGAGCTCGCTCACAGGAAAGAAGTGGTTCCATTGTGTCCAACCGAGGCCCTGGGATGACCCCTCTTGTACATTTGCCAGGTGATAATTTCGTCTCCCGCCTGCTGGGATTGCGCTGGAGTGTTCAAGCTGGTTGGCCGGATAGGGTTCTTGGAAAGCCAACCAGGTCCTGAGCTTGTCTCGGTGTCCAAATCCGCAACAGCCGGGGGTCTGTTCTTCAGAGTGGGCAAGTGCTGAATGTGCTTCCAGAACCAATTCCATCCAGGCCGCCGTTTGGGTGGAGGCCCCCTGTGACGAATCAATGCGGGGATCCTTTCCGAAGAAGGGCTCAAGTCTATGTTTAGACCTTTCCTGGTGTGCGGATCTGGGGTTGAGGCAGATCAGCTGGAACGGAAATCCGCGAATCTCCATGGCTCTTGCAACAATGCTCCCTCTTCAAGGGTCTGACATAGCCGCGTAGCCTCACAAAGGGATCTGTTTGCGACCTTACTCATGAATGAAGGCCAATTGGGAAATCCGCGAATTTTAGGTATGGGAATTACTATGATTTGAACAGGTGGTGGTCAGTTGAGTTGCAGTGGTTAATCTCAGCATGCAAGTCAAGCACCCTTCTCCTGTTCGTTCTGTTTGTCTAACGACCGGCCGGTACGTATGTCCTTCCTTCTTTTGGAACCAATGTTCCTTATTTTTCATGCGTTTTTTTTCTTCTCCAACGTCTATTTGTATAGTCAGTTGTTCCCTCTCTAGCTCCCATGTCAAGTGTGGGTTTGTCTTTTTTGGAGGCAACCCAACAAAATTGTAGTTTTCCTTTCACAGCCAACCAGCCGGGGGGTTCCCTTACCAAAACACACCGAGGCCCTTCTTCGGCGCACTGCTGGATGTGGTCGCAGCCGTGGCTGGCCAGGGCACCGTCTTCATCCTGCCGGCCGCGTGGATGCATCGCCCCCCGCTTTCCGCTTTGGGGCTGGCCATGCCCGTGTGTTGCAACTTGGTGAACCAACAATTCCCTTGGAATGGTTGGTCAGCAGCTTTTTGGCAACATGCATTTGGACTCACTGATTGAGAGTCAGTGAGTTCCAAGGGAAGTTTGACTCAAACATCTGTGGTTCTTGAGCCGTGCTTCCAAACTTAGCGCCAATTCGGGTTTGGCCTTGGGCCCCACGAAGCATAGGTCGACCAAGGATATACACAAGTTGTTGTTTCGTGCACAAAAGTTCCACTTTCAGATGTACCCATGTCCATCTGAAGACCTTTGAGCCCATGTTTAATGGCTTGGCAGAAAGTCCACAAGGAAGCCCACCTGCAATTTGACCCATTTGAAATGTCTTGAACACCTGTCGCCCATTTGAGATCATTGGGAACTTCCGATGGGACGCCGCTGCTGGTGGTCTATCGCTTTTCATCTTGACCTCCAAACTCGACCCTTGGAAAAGCTTCACTGCATGGAAATGCCACTGAGAGGCACGTGCCCAGTTCAGGCCAGCCTTTTGTGCTTCCACAGACCAGCGAATGCCGACCCCGGATTGATACACCTTATGGATTATCTGATGGGGTGCTCACTAGGACACCTCCCATGTCTCAACGAAAAAGTGTAGATTCCCCCTTTTGCTCCCGGGAGAGGGGATCGCTGTTCACCCAAAGAATTGGACACCTGGTAAGCGGGCTTCTCTCAAACTGGTGCAACATTCCAGTCTGGGTGTGTCGAAGCAACGCCAAAACCCCGGTACCCTTAAGAATAGGCACGGCCAAGTCTCGTCTCGCTTCTCACGTTTCTGGATGTACCTTCAAATCCGCTGAGGAACTGACACATCGCCAGTCGGTTTTTGTGCCCACGGCACAAAAGTGGTGGATTGGACAGTTGACAAGGCCCGAGAAGATTTTACCCATCGGGTGAGCCACAACCAACATCCGGCCGGTATTAAAAGACAACATTGAGCCGGCCATTCTCCGTTCGTTGTACATATCCTATAGGTTAAGTTTCCCATTTGCAAATTTGCCAGAACAGGAAGGCCCCCTTTGTGTTGCCCTAGGCACACACAGTACCCGCATGTCAGGTGCTCTTCGGCTTTGCGATCCAAAGGCAAATCGGGATGCGCATCAAGCCCTACGAATGGCTTATGGGTGCATTGTGCCTTTTTGTGGGCGTGGCTGGAGGCGTCACCGGCCTCTACTACGGCCGCTCGGGACATCGAGAAGCCCGCGCTCGGTGGGTCATCCCAAATTTGGGCATAGACTTGGACCCCCGGTGTCCGTGCCTTCAACATCAACCAGCCAAAGAAACGGTTTGTTTTTCCTGCGTGGAGGTTTGGGGAACAGCTGCTTAGACAGTAAATTGTGCAGCCCGGATTCAAGTATAGGGGGGTCCTTTTGAAGTGGGGATTTCTGGCTTGGGAGCTTGGTGACAGGGAGTTATTATATGATCAGTCAGGAACCTTGGTGAATTTGGATTAAACAGGAGGGGCATTCAAGTTGGGGCCCAAACGATCTTGAATGTATCTCTCAAGAGAGAAATTGCTGGCAAAGCAGTTCGTGTTCTTCTTGAAAGTCCCAAGTCCTGTGTGCGGTCCCTTTCGGTTCGGTACATTGATCCCATTTCCCACCGTGTTTGCTTGTTTGTGTCTTTGTGTGTTTGTGTGTTTGTGGGTTTGTGTGTGTGTGTGTGTGTATGTTTTTGCTGTATGTGTTTGTGTTTGTGTGTGCTTGTGTTTGCTTGCTTGCTTGCTTGCTTCCTTGCTTCCTTGCTTCCTT
>CAUJNA010000167.1:187500-212500 GCA_963377175.1 Effrenium voratum
CGCTCATATTTTGTTCACGGAAGCCCAGAGGAGAGGTATGAAGGGAGGTCAACATGGATTTCATAAACCTTTCAATGAGAAGCATGACCATAACCCATATGCTGAGTCCGGACCAGGGGAATGTGGAACTGGTGTAGAGTTGGTCGATACGCGTTGCAGAACACGCCCGAAGATGTGTTTTGGTAGGATAATTGTGGGAACCTCGGAGCGAACCAAAGCAGGGTGTTCCCCGTTCGACCCTCGTTAGGAAAGAAAGGCACCCCTCAAACTCCAGATCCGCTCCCCCTCTCCCCCCCCCCCACCTCGCTCCTGCCGCGTTTTGGGGTCACCAGGACTGGCTGGCCAAGTCGGTGAAGCTGGCCCCGGAGCTGTTGGATGCCGCCCTGACCTTCATGGCCATCCACGCCCTCGGACCCTCGGATGGGGCAAGGAGTCAAAACCCAAATTGCGCACCCAGTGAACATCCCAATCTTCATAGACGAAAATGGGGTGGTGCACCTGTCCCAAAATGGGCATGGCCACATGGGTCTGAGTCAGAGAAATATACCTGGAAAATGGAGCGCAGGCTTTCAAGTCCCTGGCTTCGTTGACCGGGGCAAGCCATTTTGCGGACGCATTTTTGACCCTTGTTACACACGCGAAGCCTCCCGATCCTTTGGGGTTCCTCGAAATGGAGGGAGCTCCCTCGCGGCGCTTTTTTTCCTTCTTTTCTCCTTTTTAGAAAACCCGCTGTTGGGTGTGACATTATTTTTTGCCGAAACACCCATAAAGATGGATTCCGCATTAACTAAGACATATATTTGATGTGCAGAGAGCTGGTTTTGGGGTGGCCCAATGCCAGACTTTCCTGCCCGTTTTCGGCCAGGCAACTCAGATGCCTTTTTACAAATTAAGGTTCACTAAATGTGGACCAGATTCAATCATAGTCTAGGTCCCCCAGTAGTGCCCTTTTACTAAAATAGACTACAGGAAAAAAGGGTATCTTTATTCCAACCTCTCTACTGGAGGCCCTAGTAATACCTTACTCTGGGAAGCAAAAGCTGAGGCCGCAGAGCTCGCAGGTGCATTGCGCATCCCAGTGCAAGATACGGGACGTAGCCAGGTTTCAACCAGACCTCTAAACCCTCCAAGCTGCGACACCTGGGTGGCGAACCGTCCCTTAAAACGATCGTCCCTTAAAACGATCGAAGCACCTTGATAAGCCCGAGTTGCAACTGGCGAGGCAGCCAAGGACTACCGACCTTTAATCTTTCGAGAAAACAACCACGGGGCACATGATGAAGGCTTTGGACTTGAGGATCCATCATTTCAGGTGAGTTTGTTGTCTTCAAGCATTTGCCTACGAGATATGTGGCATGCTGTGACTGTTGATCGCACAGGAGGATGGGTAATCATTTGGATAAAGTTTGTGGACCGCCTGGCAATGTGAGGTAGCTGCTATCATACCCCAAGGAGAATGGCTTGCAGCAACCATGAACCTTCGAATGGTCAGCACTACAAACACCTAGCCTATTACCCCTCTTGTTTGAGGGGATCCCTCATGTTGACCAATGAGCTCCCACCAGGCGGTTGTGACGCGGACTTTTTTGCATTGCCAGGAAAGTACAAAGCTTTCCGAGCAGACTTCGAGTCTGTGAAGAATTGCACGCCTGAAATGCAGCTCGGCAGCTAGAATTCTTCAAGCGCCATTTCAGTATGTGGTTCTGCGTAGTGCCTTGATTCATGGTGAGAGCAAGGGCCCAGGGACATCGGTCTGTGTCTTGAAGTTCAAGAGAAGCAACTTTGGAAATAGAGGACTACTGGGTATGTGAATGACTAACCAGCCACAGGAATTTGGTTGTCCACTCCAATCTCCACTTTGTGCAACGTGGGGGCTGGGCAAAACTGATGTCAAGAACCAGACCCTTCCCCTGAGGAAGCAAAACAGGCCGAAGCCTACATGATTGGCCCCAGTTTTATGTACGGAAGCCTTGATGCAGCTGCCCATACTCCACTTGCGGTCTTGACCTGTAAATGCGTTGGCCCATGTAGCAGGGGGCTCCCCAAAGAGGATTTCCAAGTTTGTCAAACACCTACATGATTAGTGAATCAGCATCATGCCATGGAAAGCATTCGCAAGGCTTTGTGTTGTTGCTTTTTTCTGCTCCATTCGCGGCTTTACGCGCAATGCCTGTGGATTCTCGTTGAGCCTCTCGCGAAAAACACTGAATAAGCTTTCTCTTGGCTTGCCATGAAACACAGTGTCGAGTCTTGAAATTGCGATATCACGCCCGAATTGCTTGACCTGCTTGGGGGGGGAATGAAATCATGGGACTCCCCCCCCCGGACACCGCCCCCAAGGAATCCCAGGCGCGTTTGGCCATGTCGAGCCCAAAGGCTGAACTCCGATCCGATTTGAGGCATGACATGGTCCTGGCGCAGATTCTGGAAGAGCGGCCGGAGGTGGGCTGTGGCTCCTCAAGACTCGGCCACCCCGCGCTCAAGACAAGTGACTAGCAATGAAATAGACAACATGTTCCGGGGTTGGACCAACATTGTCCCCCTAGAATAGGAATGCTGGCGATTTGGGAACGGATCTTTGGACTGTCTTATTTTTTGGTTGAAACAGGAACCATATTTTCTGAATTGGACCCACAAACATTTACAAACAATAAACAAACTGTGGTCAACAGCAACCAAGAAAACGCTTCGCGCTGCCCGCCTCGGCCAGCATTCTTTTGGTTGGCTTTGAGGTGCTGTGTTGTGGTTTGCCTTGAAGTGTTGTGTTTGCTTGAGTGAGTGAGTTGTCGCCGAAATACGTGAGCTGGTTTCCAAGACATATGGTGGAGCGTTTCCACATGGCATCAAGGGCCGGCTAGAACGAAGGGAAGTCTCAGGGCCTGCGAGCGGAAACTTGATTTGAATGGGCTGCATTGGGCTGAGTGCCAGCAATTTGACGGCTTCTAGGGGTTTGATGGCTTTCAGGATGAATTTGATTGATTTCTCTAAGCGGGGCTGGCTACTTTCCAGGTGGAGTTTGATTGGTTTCTGGGAATTTGACCTGTTTCTTGGCTTCTATGCTGGGAATGTGATGTGTTTCTATGGGTTTCTAGAGTGGGGGAATTTGACCGGTGTCTATGGGGAGTTTGATTGGTTTGTAGGGAGAAGTTTGCCGGGATTTGAGCGTTGTGTTTGACCAGTTTCCGTGGAAGAATCTGACCGCATCAAGGACCTGCCTTGGAGGGGCGGGAGGCATGGCGGGTCAGACAACCATTGGACATCAATTTTCTAGGGTGGGAACATTTGTTTATTCTTTGCCAGATGACCAGCTCAGTCTGGCCAGAGTGCCGAGCACAGGCCTGCAGCAAAGACAATCAGGCCATCCGCAAACAAAGGGTTCATAGATAGCACTGTTTGTATTTGTATAAAGCAGGGGCCCCAACAATTGCTGATATCTCAGGGCGGGTTCTTCTTCGAAGCCACTCCAACTGGTGCTGAAAGTTTGGAGGTCTCAGCCCACATTGGCTGT
This sequence comes from Effrenium voratum, assembly GCA_963377175.1. NCBI lineage: Eukaryota > Dinophyceae > Suessiales > Symbiodiniaceae > Effrenium > Effrenium voratum. Next base: position 191,009 of record CAUJNA010000167.1, read on the forward strand.
GGGGTGGTCTCGGGGGCTCTGAGGGAAGGTTCGGCAGGGTTGAGGGCGTTCCGCAACGGCTCCGCGGGGTTCTGCAAGGGCTCTGGGGCGGCTCTGAGGTAAGGCTTCACAGGGTTCGGCGAGGGTCGAGAAAGAGTGCCGCGTGCTATTGGCTTATTGTTTAAGGCCCTATATACCCATACCATCAAAGTGGTGTTGGGCGCTGATCAGTTGACATCCTCCAAGAGTGATCGTTCACAACCAGAGCGGCGTGTTGACCGCGGAGGGTGCCAAGTGCCAACCTGAAGCTACAACAAACTCCAAGGTTGCTCACCCAACACTTTCCAAGTAGAAGACTCCGAGAAGGGAACTGGGTCAACATGTGCAAGGGAAAGTGGTGCCCCCAGGCTGGGTTCAATCGTTCACCCTTATGCCAATTTATGCCGGATGAATGCATCCCTTGTTGTAAGTAGTGGTGTCCCACTAAGGACTACAGATTCGGAATCTTGGATCCCTTGTTGAACCAGCAAGGAACCCTTTTTGGGTGAGTCTGATTTCTCCGGGGCCCACGGCTAGGTGGTACCGTCGGTGAACCGCCTCGACGAGAAGCATCCTGGCAGGGGATTTAGGGTTCAAAACTGTGCAAGCCCCTGGTCCCCTTTGAAGGGAAGTCAAACCCACTTGTTTTTCCCCTATAGAGCCAAGGGGCAGACTTGCTGATGTAATTGTTTTTGTCATACCGAGTCATAACTTATATTATAGCTCTGTGTTTTCCAACCCCTGTTCCTAGTGGCACATGCCCCGGTCCAGCTTCAACGGCTGATTGTAGGCGTTCATACCTGAACCCATCATGATTTCCCAGAATTACCGCCATGAATGCTTGCTGAACCAACAAGCTCGGGGTTCGTACCACGGGAGATGATGTAAACAGTAGTTGCCTAACATGTTGCAACAGTAACACGGGGTTGGCCCATCCCTGAACTGGGAGAAACCAGGGAACATTTGGGAATGCAGGGCAATACCATTTGGAACACCTGGAGGTGTTTCATTGGTTCACCTTCGTTCGACAAGCATATCTTGACTGGGGATGTGGGCATGTGCTTCCCGGCATTGGGTTGCGTTGTGGGCCAATCTTGGCGGCTCAGTGCCTTCCCAACTTCTGATGTTTGCGGGCTACCCGAACCCTCAAGGAGCATTGGGACGGGGAAGTTGTTTGGAACCCAGCGGTTGGGAGCAAACATGGCAACAGGGCTTGCAGGGTTTTGCCGACCCCTCGGCGCAACACATGTGGTGCCTACTCACTCTTGGCCAGGTGTGTTGTGCCAAACAGTTGCCTTCTTGTTACCCCGGTGTTTTTTTTTGCAGCCTTTTGTAGTAAGAGGTCCAAAATGGATTCCATGATTTCGCGACGCTTGGGTCTTGAGGTACCGGTCCTTGATCATCGACTGCCTGCGAGTGGACTTCGAGTTCAGTCAGTTCCTGCTGGGGGAGAACACGGCAGCCAACCTCGTCATGGTGAAGGAGCGGTTGTGGCTTGGCCTCGATTAAAGTGGAAGAGGGACCCATCCTCAAAATTACCTTCTTTGGGTGTTGATGGAAATGTTAAACCTCAACTTGATGGAGCCAGCAAATGTCTCCGGGGCTGTTGGCACAAGTAACGATTGTCTTTTGTACCCAACAGCCGTGTTGTGCAGCACCACGTCGCGTGGATTGCACTGAGCCATGATTGGTTTCGTGCCTTTACCCTGGGCTTGCATCACCAGAGGCACAAAGGCACACACGCACAGACAGACACACACACACACACACACAGACACACACAGACACGCACGACACCCACCCACCCACCCACACACACACACACACACACACACGCGCGCGCAGGCATACCAAGATGCATTTTTCTTCACTTGCCGAGGAAGGCCCATGGTCCGCAGGGCCACTCCTTCTTCCTCTTCCGCATCTTCGCGCAGATGTGCGGCAAGCTGGGCTCGGGACCCCAAGGCATGCCAGGAAAGAGGGCCGAGGGCGTGTGTGCGCGTATGTGTCTGAACTGGTGGAGTCTTTCCCAGCTAAAGCGTGTTCTTCAGCTGTTTGAATGGGCACCTAGTTCGACACACGAAGGGAGCCGGAGGCCGGAGGCCGCTTCAAAGTCCTTCACCATTCATTGGCGGCTTGTGGGGTGCGACCTCATGGCGCAGCTCCTCGCGGAGTTGGGCTCCGTGCTTTTCATGTTTTCAAACACATCTTCCTGAATTAAGTGTTGTTTGGAGTGCCAGACAACCTCCGCACACGCTGAGGCTGACTGCGGACATGCAAAGAGTTGAAAACAGTGTTGTTTGGATAGCCTTCCTGATGACCCCCAATGGACACCAGCAGTGACAATTGGGTTGTAATCATAGCTTCCTTGGCTTTGGCTGCAAGTCACGAAGACTGTGATGATCTGTTCAAGACAAGCCCCAAACAGTCTAACTTAGTCAATGGCGCTACCCCATACGCAAATCACTATGTGCATAGATTGTCAAGGCGCCCCGAACAAGCGCCTCTTATCATGGACTGATGCCTCAAAAGCGCTGATCGCGTCTAGCTCTAATTCAGTTACTCGGTTTTTGGGGGGGATCCCCAAGCAGCATCTCTGGGATATTTGTTTTCTTTTGTCAGGATTTCCATTTTCGGACCAGAAACAAGCATGTGCATTTTGGCTGGAAATCTGATGGCTGGAGTGTAATTTGGGGCCTCTGAAAGCCGAAGCCGAGGCCCGAAAAGCCAGTTTGGCTCGCTGTTCATGCCGCCCGGCGTGAAGCTTCGGAAGCTGCGGGGTTTGGTTTGGGGACTGACCCCCACACAGTCCCGAGATCCAGAGACGGGACCTAAACAACCGAACACGCGGAACAGCTTGTGTCAAACCACCTGTCGGGCACCTGGAAGAAGCTGTCGGGCACCGGGTATCTGGCTGCTTGGCTTTGCTTTCTTTGAGCCTCGAAAACCCTCGCTGTCACGGCTGGATCCTTTGGTCGATCTAGTTTCAGTGAGCTCGTATCCAGTTCTTGTCCAGACAAACCGAGCATCTTGAAAGATTCCACCAAGGTGAAGCTTCCCCATATCACTTGATCCGGAATCTGGATCATTTGGTTCTACTTGTTGGTGCAGGATACGAAAACAAGCTGAATCCACACATCCAAACTCTTATCGCTCTTTGTGTCTGCTCCTTGGATTTTCTTGACGTTGCAACTTGCGACCGAGTTCGAGGGATTTCGCCATGCCTTGGCCGCACTTTACCAGGCACTCCATTCATTTGGAAGCAGCGGGCAAGGCGGTATTTTTGGCTCTTGACATCCTACTTGGCCTAGTCCAACAAAACCTGGTGTTCCTTTTTGGGAAAGAGATCCGCAAAGTCAAACACCAACAGCAGAGACTCCTGTTTGACTACGGCCACTGGGCAAATAAGTTGGCCGCTTCTGGCTTCGAAATGGTTCTTGTGCGTCTAGCTTCCAACAACCTCCTTGCGCAATGCGCCCAGTTGAGTGACCTCCAAAGGAAGCCCGGGCACCATGGGTTCCGTGGGACCCAAAGGTAGACTTGAATTCCGTGCTGGAAAAGACACGCGGGGAAATGCACTGAGTATTAATTTCAGTCTCCCTCTCCAATGCAGGGGCCCATTCAAGTGGCACCCGAGTCACACAAGAGGCGGTTTCAATCAAAAGATGCGTCGATGGATCCCTCCGGTCCAGTTCAAAGGGGAAACCAAAAGGAACTTGGGGCCACTTGAGGTAGTTGGCCCCCATTAAAAAAGAAACAGAAAACACGAAAGTTGGATGGATCTTTAACCTATTGTTATGGCCAGCCCCTGAGGTTTGCCTGCGCCCCGAACCAACGCCCCGACACAAAACCCCTAAACCTAAACCCTAAACACCATAAATCTAACCCTAAAAACCCTAAACCTCAACCCTAAAACCCTAAGCCTAACCCTAAACCCCCCCAGACTTGCCTGCTACTCACGCCTCGTGGTACCACGGCCCCACGTTCTGAATAGAACGCAGGTCACCACGTGTCAGGTATGGCTGCACGAGTTGTGCTACTTGAGTAGTAAAGGGTGCCATACTTGAACCACGTGCTGGACAAGGGTGGATTAGGGGGTGCCGGCAAACCACGGGGGCTGTGGGTCTTGTTAGGTAGATGAAAACGCTCATATGCCAACCAACTTCACACACAACCTTCTACGGGCAGGTAACATTCGCCATGGACTCCTTCGAGCCGAGCCGGTTGTGGTTTACTAAATAGGTCAAACATGGCTGAACACCATGGTTGTTGTTGGGAAACATTTTTGAACACCATGGTTGTTGTTGGGAAACATTTTGCATTTTTGCTTGTTGTGGCTTAGTGGGAAATCCCCACTTAGCTACTAAAATTCGATTTGTTGCTCCCGTTCAAACGTCAACCAAGATCCAAGGAGCCCCTGATGACTTGTTTGCTTTTGCTTATTGAAATCGGCGGACACCGAAATGGCTTTGGGTTTCCCTTGAGTTTCCCTTTAAAAACGAGCGGCGCCCTCCCAAAAAACAAGCTTTTTGTCCAGTTTTCCTTTGAACCCACCCTCAAAACCCTCCAAAGACGGGAGCCGCCCAAAGGGCTCTCAGCTCCTGAGGAACGAGGCCCGGTTCAAGCGCTGCACCCCCGGGCTCAAGGCCCTACAGCAGCTTTGGACCCGCGATGGCGCCTCGGTCTACGGCGCGCATGGCGCGTCTCGTGGCGCGCGGTTTGTCTCCCAAGCGCTCGGGTTCGCTCAGGGAAACCAACTAGCACCAGGGATACGGGAGGACTCCCCGTAAATGCACCTTGACTGAGTTTGATATGGGAAATGGCGCCAAGCGAGGTTCTATCATTCCTTTAGTTGCTTTATCCACGTGCAGGAAATTGTCCCCTCCGCTTGTACCCGGTGGTGTCTTCTCTTTGTGTCCATCTCATGTTGTGTCATTGAAGGAATGTTACTGAAAGTGACAGAGTAGTTGTCGCAACTCATTGCATCTTGTCGTGAGGCGTCCAATCTGGGGCGGGATGTAGCAGAGATATCCAAGCAGGACATTCCATGTTTGTAACCAGGGGGGCGTATTCCCAGACATGCTCATTGCAGATGTCAGGCCAACATGCTGGGAGGGCCATCCAGCTCACACCCAGTAATTAAACGACAGGCTCGAGTTTTGGATTGTAACGGTGAGCTTTGACATCATTTCACAGTTGAAACTCTTAGTATCGATCAGCATCTTCAGGGATGCTAGCGTGCAATCTGAGGGAAGGATTTGAATGTCTCACTCAGTGGAGGCCCCGAAGCGGCCAGCAAGAGCCCATCATTTTCGAGTTGGAGCCTTTAGGCGTACCCTCGCACGTTGCCACACCAGACAGAGAGCCCCTTGAAAAGGGAACTAATCTTCCAGGTACCCTCTCACAGGTGCCATGTTGGTGGGAGGAAAGGTAGCCCAGCACCCAACTATTCTAACGAGTCAAATTGACCCGATATTACACTCACCAACTGTGTGGCGTGAGGAGTTGCATCCGTAGTCTCAGCGACATGTCCAGTTGTGGTCTTCGGAGAAATGGAGCAGACAAGCACGAAAGCAAGCTGACCATATTCAGGCCACACACCAACCAAGGCAACTAATTCATTCTGAGGGGGCACATTGTTGACGCCGGATTTGTCAACTTGCCGCCTAATGTGTCATCCCTTCATGAATCGCCCAGAGGTTCATCAATCCTAAAAGCCACCTGCCTTTGGTTTTAACGGGGTTATTACCCTCCTAACTAGAGGTTTTTTGATAGGTTTAAGGCCCTTTTTTGGGTTTCATGTTGGTGTGTGAGCTTTTCCCGGAATCAGGTAAGGCCTGCTATGACGAATTCATGCTGCTCCGAGGCGCGTTCCCGATGTTCGTTGGGGCACCCTGTGTTGGGGACTCACTGTCGCACATGAATCCCCCGAGAGGATTTCCTCCCACCGATGTGTTTGGTTGATCCTCACGGGGCCAGTACTTTTGATTGTGCGTTTGCTCTTCTACTTTCTGACCCGTAAGATCTTGGAACCCACAAGCATAGAACCCAGAAAGAGGGAGGTACTTTTTGTCAACCACAAAGAGTCAACAGATGTCAACAGGTAAACCATGGTCGTGCTGTTGAATGGCCTTGGTGCCGGCTTCACCGTGGATCAGACATGGATTTGTACTGAGTTTTCAGTGGCTTTCACTCGCAAACCTGTTGGCGGCTTGCCATGTAGATTGGACATCCGCTACATTGGCAGCACGTGTCTTCTCATTATTTGCAAAGCTCCTTGACACTGGACACACATCTCTGGCCTCCAAATCGCTTGAATGATTCACCCAAGTGTCAGTGAGTCGCTTTGTTTGGTGAGCTTTCTGGTGCCGCGCTCCGCTTGACACATTTACTCGGGGCCTGTATATTGGTCCGTTCATGTTTAAGAACCCTCAAAGAAAGCACTACTCAGGTCGTCACTTGGTTTCCGATTCAGGGAACCCATCCCAAAAAGGATTCCCCAGAGTGACTTGCTTTCTCCCTATGTTGTGAATGTGTTTTTCCATGGGGTGGCAAAACAAGGGGTCGACCAGTGCCTCCAGACAGTTGTACCACATGCCACATGCCGGGCAACGATTTCCTGCTCCCAAGGGTTTTGAGATAGACCCGTTCGGACTTTTTTGCAAGAAACATCCCACTGGCAAATGATGGGAACCAAATGAACCATGGTCCTTGTTTGGCTACGCCAGACCTAAACCCAGGCTGTTGGGTCCCCCCTTGTTTGGAAAATTGTTTTCACGATGCTGGGATGAAGTTTGGGTCGCAAATGGAACCCAAGAAGCACGCCCGTTGGAACCCGCGTGCCAGGATCCAAGGCTATGTCCCGTTTCGCCTCGCCGGAGCATCAGGCGCTGTCCAGGCGCGGGCAAAGCTTTTGGGACCTCAAGCTCCATTCCAACAGCTGGAAGCGACTAGTCTTTGGGCGGCACCTAGTTAGTCCACTAGGTGCAACTTCAACTATTTCTTCCAAGGGCTTACGTAGTAAATGGTTGAGCTTTAAGAGCCCTGTTGGCCAGAATCTGTGGCACCTGCTGAGGTTTGCCGGTGAGCTAAAGGCAACTCCCTGAGTTCTCAAGCGAACATGGAGTCAATATATTGCTTATTTGGGCAGGCCGACGCTGGACATCAGATGGACATAACAGCGCTTTGGGCCCTCGTCAGAGTCGAGTTGTCTTCCCATGATTGAAGATCTGCATTTGGTCCGCGTACCCTCGCGCTTTGACCGGTCTAGCTACTTGGACCCTATGAAAAGCCAAAATCTAAATGCATTGCCACTGGCAGTTTCAAATATTTATTTTTGTGTATTTGTTTTAGGGGGACTCCGAAAATGCTGGTTTTCCTTTTGGTTTCCCTTCAAGAACAACAAAAAATGGGTACCCTCAAAACAAGAGACGCCCTTTTCTCCGGCCTGCGCTCCTTGCTCTCGGGATCGGAGAGACTCGCGCAGACTGACTCTGGACTGACGGAGAGCGAGTGATCACGCAGCCGGTGCCATGGTCAAGCCTCCGCTTGCGGGTCACAGATTGCAATGAATGTTGACCCTTAAACAAAAAGCGACCGTTTTGATCTAATCATGTTGGTTCTAGGTTCAAGCCATGCCCCTTCTTTGGACCCTTGTTTTGAGACAGCGTCGATGTCATGTTTGAGTCCTGGGTGCTCATTTGCCAATTTGTAATATCCCGAGCGAAAACTACAGGACATAATGTGCTTGGGTGTTTTCCTGAACATCTGAGCACCCGGCCAGGCTTCTGTGTCTGTTTGATGCCTATGACAAGGACGAAGGCGGGGCTTGTCGTGTGGATCAGGCATGACTTGAAGTGTGATTTGTCCGAACCATTTCCTTTGTTGGAACCTAAAGTGGCGACCGCCCCGAAACCACCAGTACAATCATCAACTTTTGATTTGGGGAAATCCAGTGACCCCTGTGGGACCTTTTTTTTTTGCGGGAGATTTCACGTCTACCATTTGGGCGAGGGACTTCACAAAGTCATGGACTAAGTTCGGTCCCCTTTGCTAATCAATTCGTCAAACCACATGCCAGGTATGTGCCTTCTTTGTTGGCTTGGCACGTTGACTACACGTGCTCAAACGGCTGTCACGCGGACTCGGCAGTTTGAGCTGAGAGAGCACAAGTAGTTGCAGGTGTGTGGGGGACAGTCCCAGCCAGGTGCGGGTAAGGAGCCCTTTTGGTTCTTCGTCATGGGTTGTTGGGTGCATCCTGTAGATAGGGGTTGCGGAGTTTCTGTTTCTGTTCGCTCCTTTTGTTTTGTGTGTAGTTTGTGGGTAGACCGCGCAACCATGGGTTCGGATTAAGACTTAAATGGTGGGTTGCCCTTTTGGTTGTCTTGTTGGTTGCAAAGCGAAGCCCATTCCCAGAAATTGCACACCAAACAACAGACGTCCAGAATGTTTTGTCCATGGGTCATATGGCTATGAATGTAAATAGGCAGCCTCCTCCAAAGTGGCTGGACACAAATCCCCATGTAATTGATGTCCACCAAAGGGTCCCCATCTAAATCTAAGGACATGGGGATTTGTGTCCAATGTAAAGGTGGGGTCCCCCGTAAATGATGTCCACAACTCCCCAGCCCATGTAAATGACTTAAAGTCAACGCCCATCTAGGACCCTCCACCTGTACCCACCTGACGCCATGGGTTTTCCTGTCGGAGGCAGCAGCCTCTGCAACGCCTTTGACGAGTTGAGCAGCCAGGAGCGCGCCTGTCGGAGCCTGAGCTGCGACTTCAGGGGGGTTAGAGGAAACCCAAGGGAGCAACACGTGGCGTTTTGGTTGGGGTCCTCTAGTTTAAAACACCCCAACTCGGGGAAGCCCCGAAATGGGCCCCGGTTTCTCTTTCGACGTCATTTTATGCGATTGATCTTCCGTGAAGTGGCTCTCATGTTGGCTCGAGGCACCTGTATTGGACATTTCGTTGTTCGCAAGAAATGGCCAGACCCAAGCTGTTGCGTGCATCTTTGCTTGCTCAAGCCACAATGTTAAAAGGAGTTTTCTTTGGTGGGTGAGATGCTGTCGTCAACATGGTCTTTGTCATTGAGCGCTTGGTGACACCTTCAGTCTGACCGTTGACGCTGATTCGAGTTAGTATTCAAATCGCGGCCAGGAAGGGAAGACAGGCCACAACTGAGGGCAACTCAGTCGTTCCAGGGAGCCTGAAACGATTGCGTGGTTTTGAAGGTACCCATGTGAGAGTTGGTTTAAGGGGAAACCAACTTGCATGGACCCTGACCCTGCGACCGGGCGTGAACAGCAGTCTTCGCAACTGGCACTCACTCGAAATGAGTGACTTTCGGTGTGGGAATGGTTTCCAGTTGGTTCTCTTTCAAACCACCGAAAAGAGGGGCTCGCTTTTCGGAGACAAATCCGTTTGTCGGGAGAGACATGGGATTCCCATCCCAAAAGGTTTTTAGAACACATCAAAGAGCCCCTTCTAAGAACCTTAGGCTTTTCCTACTGTGGATGGACAAAATCCATTTCGCACCGCCTAAGAACAGTTGGATTTCGATGAATACCTGTAAATCCCAACCAACGTTCCGGTTTCGTTCCCATGGTTTGAGTTCGCGGTTGCGAAATCCGGATGACGCAACCATCCGCAGTAGGGAGTTCCCCCGATTTTGCAGATCCCGTGCGGCTGATCCAGCCAAAGAGGCCTCACCCAGTGGCTGAACTGCGACTCAGAGGCGATGGCCAAAGGTTTGGCAAGATGTGGCGTGTGTCTCAAACTTGGATTCGGAGCCCCACAATTTCTTTGTTGCATTGTGCTTGGATGTTAGGACTTTAACTTTCTGCCAACTAATGGGGCTTCCATTAAACCACTAAAGTTAAACTTTTAGTAGGGGAGCAGAAAGCAACCAAAATTTGGTGGTTTCCTGTTGGTGTCCCTTCAAACCTAGCCCAATAACGGGTACCCTTAACAAAAAAACACACCCATGTGGCGAAATCTCCTGTGACCTACTTTGCGCTTGGTTGCATTTGTGAAAAGTTGCAAGGCAAGGACGAAGTGGGCTCACTGAAAAGCGGGGGCCTCCACCAAACAAATCCAAGTTGGCCCTTGACCTAGCTAAAGCCAACCTCAATGAGGCTACGCACATGTTGTCTAGGTCCTTTCTCACCCCTTTTTTGGGGGAGGGTTCCCCTACTAAAATAGACTACAGAAAAAAGGGCACCCTTATTCCAACCTCTCTATTGGAGGTTGAAAGCAAGCTTTGGCCAATCAACTGTGATACCAAGCCCATTTCAAAGTGGAATGACCCGTCCGGTCCCGGTATCACAACCGTGTCCATTTTCCACAATCATCGCGGGAAATATCACGAATTGTTGATCTTGGAGATTTGATGACTCAATGGTTTGGACTGTTTGGAGACCGGAGGTCTGGAATGCTTCAAGAAGATCGTCCTGGAAGCAACTGTTTCGCTGTTGGAGGGGAAACTGAGAATACAGAGCCAATGAGCGATTCACGGTGGTGATTGAACATCACCTGAAGGAGCTGTTCAGAGATACAACCAACCGCTACGCATGGCTTTTGGAAGACGAAGACAAACCCACCACCCAAGCCAAAACGGAAGAAAACATCCATTAGAGAGCTGTGGCTGGCAGAGCGCTCAAACCCCTCCAGTCTCTACATTTGCCTTTCTTTTGACATGAGTCGTGCCGTGTGACTGAACCAGCTATGTTCAACCCCTTGAAAGCCATTCTGGTTTTGGGGTTTAGCGGAAGCGCAGAGACGTGTTGTGTCCGTTTCGGACTTTCCAGTGCGACTTTTTGGTTGAAGTTCTAGCTGCCTTTGGGTCGTGGGGTGAAACACCCTTCCGACTTGGGGGATGTACCCAACCCAGGAGATGGCGAAATTATCGTAGCGGAGTTGCCTTTTCCAATTTGTCCCTCTAACATAGGTGGGTGACACACACACACACATAATATGTTGTCATGTATTGCATTGTTTAGCTAATTGTTGTATTTGCATATGTGTATATGTCATTGCGGTACCCTTTTTGGGTTTATTCTTGTCACCGAGTATCTCATGTTTTGACGACGCCTCGGAGCAAATCAACAGGAAGGGACTATCGGGAGGTCCGGGTCCGACCATGGGTTGAAGCAAGCTGGTGTTTTCATCGGGATTGGACGCGGATGGAATTCACCCATGTTTGAGTGAAGTGGTTCATCATTGCCATTTGCTGCATGTTGGTTTTAAAGGGAATTTGCCTCTACTGGACATGTTTGCATGTTTTCCAGAGGGGACTTAAGCACATGGAGAATAATCGATATGGTTGTTCCGTCACTCCACTCGATTTGCACAACCCAGCGGGTCACGAGCCGTTGCCAGACCTGTGGGGTGATCATTCCCAACGCCGCGCAGATGCTGCAGAGCGCCAAGGTCCGCAAACATCGGGATTTCTCTTGTCTTGTCGGGTGGCTGGGTGGCTGGCTGGCTGGCTGGCTGGCTGGCTGGCTGGCTGGCTGGCTGAGTTGCTGATCCGGCTGTTTTGTGAATTGGTTTTCATTTCCTTGCAGTTCCTTTTGGTTTCATTTCGGCTTCCCAGCAGAATCATATCTCCGAATGGGTGCCTCCAGATTCTGTGTATGTTTCCTTTGGCTTCACTGTACTTTCCTTTGGAAAGCCTCGTCCTTCCAGGCCCTGAGCCAGGGTATCGCTCCCCAAAACTTGCGAGGAGGCTTTACGTGAGGGGTAGCTGAGGATGTTACTGACTGTGATGCGTGCTGTGTTTCAAAGCATGATAGACTCTTCTGGACAAGGACTACGCCATAAAGGAAACAACATGGACAATCAACAAGCGGGGTTGGAATTACTGGATTAGCTGTTGAATTCTGCAACAAATGTTGGTGTGGCAACAGCATGGATGAGATAACAAGAGCGACCTCCATTGCATGGTCGGAACACAATCGCCTCGCGGGATCCTCTGCGGTCTGAGGCAAGCACTGTGTTTAGTTTGTGACCGGCTTGCTGCTGCTTGCTTGCCATATTGTAAATGAAAGAATGTCAATAGACATTGGGCGTGCTGTGGGCCTTTAGTGGTTTTCACGGTTGCCGATGTTTGACAAGGCTTACACGGTCATGAACAGCTTGACTAAGAGCATGATCTGGATGCTTGTGCTGTGCCTGATATAATATAATGTATTTCCATCCCAGACTTGTCCGGAGCTTGCCTGGCTCTGCCGTCAGCTCTGTCATGTGGCGAGCAGCTGTGCGTCTAGGATTATGAAGGGGAAGTATAAGCACCCATACATATATATATATATATATATATTATAGACAGTGCTCAACTTAAAACCACAGATCATTTGTATCCTGGGCTTTCGAGTAGATTGAGCAATCCGCTGCTTGAGTACTCGTGCCAGAACAATTGCGAAGTGGGACTCGCCAATGCGCTCCGGATGATGCTGAAGGCAAGACAGTTCGATCTCGCAGATGTACGGCTTTGCCCCGAGTATGTCACAACATATCGTTCTTGTAGGAGCTCAACAAAGCACTACAAGCAGCAATCCATCTTTTTTGGTCTGATTTCACAAAGGCTGATACACAAGGGGCAGCCACCCTTCAGACCAACAGTTTGAAAGACAACCAACTTGTCCTCCGGGGTTTCGCTTGATTGGAGTTCTGCCAAGCTCACAAGAGACCACTTCTGGGAACGGGCGTCAGAGCGGGTGCCACAAATAGGGGGCCATTTCAAGGCATGATGTTGCACCAAAAGGTGCCATCATTTGGCTCCCCACCCATATCGAGTCTCTCCAATGACAACGCTTTGAGCGCGCTTGGTCCAGAAGTTGTTCAGTGTGTGGAAACATGCCTGCAACGGAAGGCAAATGGACATCAAAAGAGGGTGCCTTTTGGGTGCAGACTGGGTGGAGGATACGGCTGTATTTTTGTCACCCTTGCCGAGAGACAAGTGCCGCAACTGTACGGCGCGGTGTGGCCGAACATTGGATAACGTGGGTGAGTAAACATGGCTATGAATTCCCGCTGATGGGAACCAAGTGGCGTGGGCAGGTTTCAGATTTGTCCAGACTACTAGTTTCCACCCAGACTACATTGTCGCTCGATGTGTTGTGGTCTTCTTCTGCTTCTACAGACTGGTTTCCATTTGCGGATGAGAGTAAAAATCAATCGGGCGACACACTTTGACCTTGTGTGTTGCTGTGTTTGTGGTGTTTTTTCAAGTAAGTTCCGCATGGATTTGCGATGTGCCTCCTTCTTCGATGTATGTGCTCTGATATATGGATAGGCTACTCTTTGTTTGTTTTGTATTTGTTTCTCTCGGAGCTGAGACCCGCCTCCCTGACTGAAGCGGTTTGGTTTTTCGTCTAGGTTACATTGTCGCACTTGCGCCCTTGGCCCTCTCAATTGTAAGCCATGCACCATGTCAATGGGGGCTACAAGGCACCGTAAGGCACCCAACGAAATATGTGAGGGCTATGAGTACTCTGCCGGGCGACGGCCCTGCCGGCCACGGGGCGCATCAGGTCCGGCAAGAATGTCTGGCGCACGAGAAGGCGGGCCTTGGGAAGTGGGAAGCGCGACTGTGAGCGAGTCGCGTTCCGAGGAATGGGCTTTGCTGACTGACTGGGTGATCTGGAAACGCAAGGGTCGAAATATGCGGTTCCAGAAAATCGGCCTGTTCACTGTGTTTGTGGACATTTCAGCACCCACGCCCCTAGATCACCATATATAGATATGCATGTATTTTACCGAGTCTCATATTGCTTCACTGATTGTTGAGTGCGATCAAAGGGGCGGCATTATTTGTCTGATTGGCTGGGTTCTTTTGGCCTAGTTACATATTGTATATTTTGGGAGTCTCTTTAAAGGGAAAGCCAAGGAGAAAAAGGACATTGATTGAGGGGAGGTTGGCGACGTTTTGTTTCAGACGCACTATGCGTTAAAAGGACTCGCAGAGGCTCGCTCTGGTTAAGATTTGCGGCACAAAGGGGTGGCTCGTCTTTTTTGGGGGGACTTCCAAATGACTTCGGTTTTCTTGCTGGTTCCCACCACAAGAAAAGGGTACCTTCAAAGGAGACACACAAAGGCAGCCATATCCAGTGTCCTGGCCAGATCTCTCCTGGGGTCAAACAGCATCTTCCATGAGGTATGCTGATCTAATGAAACTGAAGCCGAACATCAGGGAGCTGCGTCAACTGGTGCTGCATATTGTCTCTGCTGCTGCTCTTTCTTCCGGAGATCGTCTTTATATGAAGGCAGCACATCATATAAAAACCAAATGATTATTAGCAGTTAAACACACTTGTGTTTTCCCCTCCGCTGTTCTAGGCAAGATTCCTAGGAGCCTTGCCACCCATTTAAGAGCATGAGTCCTTTCTGGTCTTAAGCTGAACGCATGCACCTGAATCAGACGCATCTTGTTGCATGATGTGAGCAATTGTGCTGAAAGCCCAACTCGTTTGGAACAGGCCTACCGAAGCTTTGGTTTCTATGGCTGCCTCGGTGGGCCACGGATCAATCAATCAATGACTGATTCCTGCTGCACTTCCAGATGCCTTTGCTGCACCTGATTTCTGCCGACCGAATGTTCAGCACATGGCAAAGTTTGGGTGGTTCTTGGGTTGTTGGGCTGTTGGGCTGTTGGGCTGTTGGGCTGTTGGGCTGTTGGGGGGGTCGGTTTGTTGGGCTCTTGCTTTTGCGTGAGCTTCCCTCGGGGTGCTAATCTCACCCTGAGCAGAATATGTTTCTTGCAGACCGTTGCCTCTCAAATTCCACCCCTGCAGACTGGGCTGATCTTTCCAGAACTCCGGAAGATTTTGCCTGACCTGAAACGGGGCCAACCAGCCTGTGATCACCCTGGAAAAATCGGGGTGTATTTCTCCAAGCCCAATTGGGAAGTCCCAGGTGTGAAATCCGAATCATATTTGGATCCATAGTTACACAATTCTGTTTGACTGCTTCCTATCCCTTGCTTCACTCATGGTGGTGCCAAAAAAACGTTGGATCCAGCACCTTGCGGCCGCAGAGATTTTCCGCCCCTGGCGTTGGAAAAGCGCGAGGACCGTGTGGCGCGGCTGGTGGTCCAGTTCAATGGCCTGGTGACATGGGTCAAGGACTTTGGGGAGGGCCCGGGGGCCGCGGGGACCTGGAGGGGTACTCGCCCAAAAAAGGACTAGGTCCCCCAGCTACGTGCCCTTTCTCACCCAACTGTTTCGGTTGGGAGGGTTCCCCCCCTAGTACAATAGACTACGGATTCCTCCACCAATGATGGTTTGTTGGGGCACCATGTTGATTTGAGGCCAGTATTTGGGCTGTTCAAATAGGCAACGCGCAAGATCCTCGTGGGTTATGAAAGTTTTGGCTGCCCTGTGCGGTGGTTTCGCTGAAAGGAGTAAGGATAAGGATTGCCCGCCCTCCATGTTGAACAGCCCAGAAATGAGGGGCTAACGAATGACTGACATGTTGCTGCTATGATCATTGACTTGGCGTCGTTTGAAAGTACCCTACACCCCCGTTCCAATTTAGGATGTTATAGTTGTTGGCCCCTCCTTTTGAGAAATCAAGTGAAACCCATCAAAACAGCTTTCTCCCTGAGTATGGCAACTAAGTCCTCTGGAAAGAGGCCTATATTTCTCAGCAAGGTCAGTGGACCACAATCAAAACCTGGGTAGTGGCAGGTCAGTGGACGTGCCCAGCACAAAGGTGCGGGAAAGAAGCCAGGTACACACACGACCATTGTTTGTTGCGTGGTCAAGCTTCGGCTATGAGCGTCCGATGGTATGGGGCATGAAGTTTCGGATGGGCTTCTTGACCGGGGTTTGACTCTGTCCAATGTTTCGGTCGTATGATCAGAGGTGTCCTTTGAGCCGTCCCTTTGAAACGTCTGATTGTCACTGAGCGACAGCTCTCATTGCGGGAATGGCAACCGGTCTTTCCCGTCTTCCATGTGCTGAAGATTATGTTTTTCTTCTCCTGTTGGTTTTAGATTTTAGAGGGAATCTACCACTCCGGGAGCATTTGTATTTTTTTTTCTGGCGAGTTAAGCAAATGGAGGCCATGATTCCCTTTACTTGAAGGAAGTTTCCGTTGCGCATCTGCCTGGTTTAAGAACGACCTGAAGGCGAGGTTCAGGTTCAACAGCACCTGTTGGTTGCTAAGGTGAACTGAACTTCATTTGCTTTCGGCATTGCCGGCTGGTTTCCAATGAGAAGGGAGTTTTGTTGAACCAGTACCTGTCGCTTGCCAATGTTGGCTGAGATTGCTTCGAAGCAGTACCTTAAGGTTGCCACTGTTAGTTGGTTGCTTTTGAAGCATCATTGTTTCGTTGTTGATGTTAAGTGTTGATGTTTAGAAGTGCTAGCTTGCTTGATACGCAAGGTCCCTTCGACTCGGCACTTGTGTGTTGATTGCCAATGATTCAGATTTATTTGACCTATCACCTGTTGGTTGCCAATACCAAGTCAGCAGGTCTTTCACACTCCTTCTTTTGGTTCCAAGTATTTGATGAGGTTCCTTTGATTCATGAAGGCTTGTGGATATTGTGTCGACGCTTCATCTTTCAAGCATCACATGTTGGTTGCAATGTAAAGTGAGTTGTCCTTAGTCGTGCCTTTGGTTGCCGATGTGAATTGAGTTTCCGTTGAAACTGTGCTGTTGCCAATGGTAGGTACGTTTTCTTTATTTGGCGGAATGATGTGTTTTCGGGACACATTCACCCGGAGCCCCGCAAACTTCAGAGGCTAACCCCGAGAATGGGTTATCCATCCTTCTGATTTACTCGCGCCAAGCAAGCTTTGCAGTTGACTCTGAACATCAAGCCCCATTTGGATAGCGTGTATACGGCATTCAAAAGGCAACTAGCCAGACCATTACAGAGTTTGTTTCCATTTGAGGAAACGCCCAAATAGCGTCAAGTCAAGTTCGCATAACAGAAGTACTATTCACCAACTAGTTCGATCACGGCGACCATCTCCGACTTACGACATGTGTCCACACACACACACATGGAGCAGAGGCATCAAAAGCTACATGGCATCCAATTACAGGAGTCTCCTTGTGGCTTTCTTTTGTTGAAGCTCCACCCGCAACCTGGTTGCCCGACCCTTTGTCAGGATTAGGAATCATTCTAGGGGTACCTTCCATTTCCATTATTTCTAGGGATCTTTCTTTCTAGAAAACCTCCAGAATCCCAGGGAAAACGGCTGGCTTTGGAAAAGAACGATGGTTGAAAAGAATGGAAATGGAATCAAGCCCTAGAATCATACACCTGGAGGTTTCAGTCATGTTTGGTGCACTTTGCCACACACGAGGACTATCGGGGTGACATGCCCGGCGACTGCTTGCAGGCGAAAGGGCAGGGTCAAGGGTTTTGGCAGGACGTTAGGCCCAAAGCAAGGGTTCTTCCTGAGGTGAGAAAAGAAGCCCTGTTGAGGGCTCAATCGCCCTCATGGACTCTCATATAGCAAGCGGTCTTGCCTCTCTGAATTTCAGCCAACGTCCAAGCCTGCGCAGTCAGACCAGTCAACACTCAGTCCAGGCGCCTTGGAAAACACAGGGATCGGCGGCTTTGACGCAATTCTAGGTTGCTTCGCCAAACATGGATCTGAATCGTTGTGTGTTTAGGTATAAATGCTGGAGTGTAGCTGTCGCAGGGCTGGCACCGCTTTTCGTCGACTTTAGGTGGCGCTTCAGTCCACCGCGGAGACACAGGGGGACACCAAGGCCAGGTTTGTCACCGACCGGGGATCCTTTAGTATAGGTTGGTTTCCTGTAGTTGTCCTCCAGAAGCTGCCAAACAAACGGTACCCCTCCAAAAGACGCGCCCAATTACCCAATTAGCATAGCAGGAAGTCTGGATTTCGGCGAGTCTTTTGTTGGGTACCCTTCTTGGATTGTTTTAGTGGCAAACCAACAGAAAGTCACCCAATTCAAGGGTTCCGCCATTTGGAGACACCGCCCTTTAGAAACGAGGCAAGAGCCAACTGGTTGCATGGCAGTACATTTTTTGGCAACTTCCTAATGTAAAGGTCCAGCCGTCATGAGACAGATCCCTGCGGAATCAATCAATATCCCTCTTGAAGGGATTCGTGCCCATTGCTTCTGGGTAACCCATGATTAAACTAACGTGAACTGGCAACTGGTACAAAGGGCACCCGTTGCGATGGACAACAGCGAGGGGCAGATGTCCCGCCAGGGCACCGTTTTGCCAACTGCTCAGCCAGCTAGGCCTCGGTTTGCAGAGAGTCCAAGTTTGGCAAAGCCATTTAGTCAGAACTCCGAGCGAACAAAGAGGAGTTCCTGGCCAGAGACTTCCCGACAGCAGCTAACAAATGGGATCCCTTCAGTTGCGCGGAATTTCACGGAGTTTGTTTTCGAATCTACAATGGTCACTCGCGGATTCCACAAATATAGTTCCACAATGAATCTGAGTTAGTCTATAGCACCCGGGGTTGGAATTCCGCGACATGTCCTGTTTTCCGTCGGCCTTCCGGCTCGCTCTCTGCGGCACTTTGCGACGAGGTGGTGTGCCTCACCGTGGATCCCTCGGTGCTGACGGTGGCCACCAGCGGCTCCCTGGGCCCGCTGAACGAGGCGCACGCGGGTTTTGGCGCGAGTGCGCGAGTGCGCGAGTGCGCGAGTGGGCCGGGGAGGAACCGACCCCCAGTGCTGGTTTCCATGCTTATAGAATGTAGCATGTAGGGACTCACAACTTGGAGAAAGCTGAAAGGAAAAAGCGCAGCACAACTGAATTTGGAATGGTAACTGGCAGCTTGTGGGTATTGATGTTGAACCAAACTGGTGAGGTGTTTCTCATAGAGTTGCACACTTGCATTGCGCAACCAGCGATTTATCAATCAACTGGCTTGAACAACCATCCCTACCCCCTTACAAAGGGGGGGTCAGCCTACACCAGAATCAAAGTAGATGGCACAATTCCCAAAATGTTGTCCGTCCTTCATCCTTATGCTAGATGCTAGTGGTTGTCCTTGTGCTGGTGTCCCTTTGCGGAAGGATTAGGATTAGGTTCTGTATTAGTAATGTTGGCAAGAAGCAACCATTAGCAATGTTGACAAGAAGCAAACCAGGCATTTGCGGTTGTGTCAAAATGAGGGAAGCCCAAAACGGGTGGTTTCCCTTTGGCTACATTAGAAGCAACCCCAAAAGGGTACCAACTCCAAACACACACACACACATTTGTCACAGCAGTCAACCAGAGAAAGTTTCGAAGTTCCCCCCATTTGGAGACAGCCCCCTGTAGAAACTGAAAAAATGGTTACATACCAACTTTGTTTCCAACTTTCATTGGGGAAAGTTATCCATTTGTGCAATTGTGTTGGTGATTTGGGATACTATGTATCCTTTCGCCGTGTAGTTGTTTAGTATTCTGTGTGGAGTGCGGATGCTCTGCGCAAGCAAACCTGGGGGGGGGGGGGTAGGATTGCATAGACATTCCGCGTATTCCATCAAGATGAATCGGCAGGTTCGCGTAGGCATGTGTTGCCCAGTCCAAAGAGTAGCTCTCAAACAAGTGCGCGCAGGCGCCCGCGGCGCACTGACAAACTCGGCCCGCCCTCGTAGGCACTCTTCCACGTGTTTCGACGGAGGCATTCACGGCATGGCTGCGTTTCCTGCAAATTCCAAACAGCTTCACCCAGTTGGCTGCGGGTCAAAACCAGTAGGATCCCATTTTGGTTGGTAGGTGAATTCACCACCCATTTTCGAACCTATTTTAGTGGTTGGATTGGGATGTTCACTGGGGGCTAACCGATTTGGCTTTTGATGGCCATTTCTCTCTTGGCACCCAAGTGTGGTGACAGACCCTTTGGTCGAAGGGGACTCTACCGGGGGAAACCTCGCCTTGTTAAGGAGCCACCGGACGCCCCCCGTGCTCCGACCTCTCTGCGGATCTCAGGCGGACCGCGAGCCGGAGGCGGAGGTGGACGCCGTGGATGCGGAGTCCCACCCATCGCCGCACGGGCCTTCCCCCAGGCAATCGCCACGGACGCGCGGGGCCCAAGGGTTTAACCGGCGGTTTGCACCGAGGGAGACAAGCCGAACCTTTGCTAGGTCCCCGTAATTAGTGCCCTTTCTCACCCAACTTTTTTGTTTGGGAGGGTTCCCCTACTAAAATAGACTAGAGAAAAAAGGGACCCTTATTCTAACCTCTCTAGCTGGAGGACCTGGTCTGTGTCTCTGTGTTTGTGTGTGTGGTTGTTTTTGTGTTTGTGCTTTTGTTGAGGGTACCCTTCGCATCTGGGTTTCATGTACTATTTGGCCTCCAGCCTGGGGCGACTTCGCTGTATCTCTGGGGGCTAGGGGCACAAAGGAACCCCTTGGGCAACATGGCCGAAAATTCCCATCCCTGGACAAAAAGTGTTGCCGGCCAGAACTGGGCCTGAGGAACCTTGGTAAGCAACGCACAAATGTTTGACAATGTTGGCAGGATATTGGTTTGTGCTCTTCCATATTGCTTTGAGTGTTAAGCTAAGTGGCACTAGCGACAGAAAGACAGAGACAGAGAGAGAGAGAGAGAGGGAGAGAGAGAGAGAGACAGAAGAAAGACTTGAAGGAAGAAACAAGAGAAAGAAAGAAGAAAGAAAGAAAGAAAGAAAGAAAGAAAGAAAGAAAGAAAGAAAGAAAGAAACGAAGGAAGAAATAACAACATAAATATTTAGAGAGATATCTATTGCCGTTCGGGCACACTGCGGCGAAGCTGAAATTGATTGGGTTTTGCGGGCCAAAATGTTTGGGGTCGGCGGCGAGGGCTGTTTGTCAATAACCGAGCTGTGGTACGAGCTGTGGTACCTCCTGTGGCCTGGCCAGCAAAAAAAGGCCGCAGGTGCCACGGGGCACAAGGCTGGAAATGGGGCCAACAAAAAAGCAGAGCTCCACCGCACAGGTACCTGGATTCATTAGCATTAGCAGGGTACCAGCGCTGGCCTATGTTGGGAGCTTGCTCAGTCAGGGTGCGCCTGACACGTGGATGGTCCGTACCTGCCACGGCTTTACACGCTCGCCTTCTGCGAACCAAAGTTATATAGGCAGCTTTTTTGCAGCGCTCCCTCAATGTAAAGCTATTCATTGAAGCAGCGACTCATTCTGCGCGGCTTCAAAATGCGCCATGTTCTTGACAAGCCTGAGGGTGCGCAGTTTGTGCATGTTGCCTGCCGCAAACCCATCCTTGCACCTTCCAACGCGGCTGGAGGCCCACCACGTCGGCGGCCTCGCCGGCAAGACACCTCCACGATACGGAGACGCAGACGCAGCAGAGCGAGTCTCCGCAGCCCCCAGGCCCTTGTTGGACTTCGTGTTAGTGACTCCCTTGTGTAAGTTTGGGAACCTCCCCATGCTCACTCTGGACCCAGAAGGTCTTTTTGGCCACCAAATTGGAGAGAAACCAATGACCCGCAGGCAAATGTTTCAACATGCCCACGCGAGGGCAGGAGACAGTTGGAGCCAGGA
>CAUJNA010000167.1:217500-275000 GCA_963377175.1 Effrenium voratum
GCGCATCATCATTTCGGGCCACTGCTGGACACCGTTTCTGGCCAAAGGAACGAACGTGTATAGCTTTCGTGAGGTGGTCCGGTCAAATGGCTGTGGGTCAAAGCCCCGGTGCCCGCCTACCCCCTACGTCCCCTTTGAAAATTGACCAAACAAACTGGGGGTCACCCAAAAAAAGAGACCTGGGTTTTGACCCACATCAAAATCTTCAGAACCTCTGGATGTTACTCTGCTGGCCACGTCGGCCAGACACTTGTCAACGGATGCTTGAGCAAGGGGGATTGCTTACCAAGCATGTTTTGTCTTGCAGGTCCATGAGGCTTGGCTTATTGTTGAATTGGCAACATGTGATTCTGCATCATAGTGTTTGCGTATGTCCTTACATCTCTCAATGCCTATTTATTGCACCCATCTCACCCGGCCATCCCAAAAGGTTCTAACAAGCAGATGAGCGTGGATATGCATAGCTCCAGAAGATGGTGGAGTCACTAAATGTTCGTGCATTCCGCAATAGCTTTGAAGAGGCACACGCCACACGCACAGATGCATAGATGTGTGTATGTATGTTTCTTCTGGATTGTGTGTGACAAGCCGATGCAGCATCAACCATCTGCCCAACAACAAAAAACAGGCCACGCCGACACGCCAACCGCAATACCATCCAGTTCCATCTTCCTGAGGTAATAATATTGAGATCCCTGTGGAAAGCGGCATGCCGGAGGCTTCGGATCCGTGTCGGGGGGTGGGGTGTCATGTTTTGAGTTTGCACGATGAAATCGATCCCAACTTTTTGATCACGAGGACCTTCCTGCCGGTGACCTTCAAATGATTCGTGTTCAGAATGTGTGCCAGGTCCAAACCTGCATAGGGATTGAACTGAAGCTTGTGCAACACATATGCTTGTCTTATCTGTTTCAACACACGCTCTCCTTTTCCGCGCTCCTGCAGAATGGACCATGGCTGGCAACCCGCGTCAAGAGGCTAGGAGATCCCTTGAAAGGAAGATGACCAAAGGCGGACATCGTTTCCCGCCCATTCTGCATGTGCTTGAACAAATATCAAAAGGAAGCAGGGCAGGAGTCAGTGACAACAATTTCTTTTCTGGGATCATTTTCAGGCATTCTATGATCTCCGCTTGTTGATCCGGTTTTAGTATGGCTTGGTTCGCATCCTATCAATGACGAAATCGGATGCTGATACAGGTTCAGAGTGCGGATCTCAAGGTCTTTGTGGAAGTGTTGGCTTTCCGGTGACTACAATCGCAAACTCAATATGACCATGTGAACTTACCAAGACTCTCCTAAACTGAGGGCAAAGTACAGAAAGCTGTATACCCATTTGGGTCTGTCTTTTAATAGGGGAACCACCAAAAATGTGGTTGTCCTTTTGGTTTCCTTCAAAACAACTGCAAGGAGATGATTGAACCAAGCAGGCCACCCTCCCCCCCCCCTCTCAGCGTACTGGCGCCACAAAATTTCGGGATGTTTCACGCAAAAGGCGATGTTGAAACCAACACTGGCTGCCCTTCCATCCACCTTTCAAAGATTTCAGCAGCAGGGATGTATACAGGAAATCAACTTGTTTCGGTGGGTTTTGCGAATTTCCTTCAAATGTTTACAGCTATTCCCTAGAAAGAACACACCCAGATAGTGGCTCCAATTGCGAAAGAGGCCAGTGCTATGCGATCACATGTGGTGGGTGTGTTTGCAACCAAGACCTTGGAAGTGCACAACGCCTGGCCGGGCTGTTCAAAGGAAGTCCTACATTATAGGTTCATCCTTGGGGCTCTATCACTCTCCCTACACACTCCTGAGACTCCGGCAGACTATTCAGATTGAACATACATGTACATCCATGCACCTGTGTAATGATGAGCGCGCCTAACGAACCTAACGCACCGACTCATCCACCTGGGTTCGGCCCTTGGTTTGGCTAGAAATAGATGGGTTCGACTGGCTTACATCAGCTTCATTCCGCATTTGCAAAGTCAACCTGGCCTTGCATGAAGAGAATCAAGCAACGAACTTGACACCGTGCAAAGGGTATTCTCCATTTTTGAGGGGAAAAACCCGTACCCAGAAGGTGAACCCAGGGTGTGTCGCTGAGCAGTTTGTAAGTTTGTACCGGGGAACGTCATGCACCTGGAATACATCAAAACCGAATCGCCGGCCGCTGACATCTTTACAAAAGCACTTGCCCCGCAAAAAAGCGGGATAGGAACTCGCACCGATTTGTCTGAGGTGCTTGATGTTGGCAGATCAAAGTGAAGTTCGACCCACCCCGTTTGGAGAGCGAGCCGTCGACGCGCCAGTTGCACCGCGGCCCCGCGGAGCCCTTCCTGGCGCAATTGGGCGCGGCCCGTGAAGAACGGGCAATCTGAATCAGACGACTTTGGTTCATGTTTGTTTTTTTTTTTGGCGGGATGGGTGCAATGTGCCAGCTTGACTTCTGAGGTCAGTTCGAAGGTGGCCAAAGAGGGATGGGGTCAAAAGGTGCGATTTGGTTGGAAACCCGGTTTGACAAAGGAGAGCAAACTGCTCTGTGCGGTAGTGAACTTTTCCGAAGATGCAACACACCAGCCGACTTTTCTTGAGGGCGCCGGGTGGGTTGCAAAGTGTTTCAAAATTAGGGGGGGGGTGCAGCTGTGACATGTTCAAAGCGGGATTAATTAAAAGGACTTCCAGGACAACCTCCAGACCAGACCTGCGTTGAGGACATCCTCATTTCACAATTTCTGGCGTGGCCCAATGTGGGAGTTTCTTTTACGAATCCCATTTTCTCCTGGATGGCAACTTACCCAGGCCCACACACACACACAGACTTGAACTTGTGGAATTGGGGTCGAACTTATTCCGAGTCAGAGTCTTTCAAAGGGCGTTTCCGCAAGGAACCCCCTAGTAAGGGGTCACGGGGTCGTCTGTGCATTCAATCCTGGTGTCGTTTCTGCATTCAATCCTGGCGTCGTTTGTGCATTCAATGCTTTTTGGGCTCACAGGCATGACAATGGACTTGATGATTTAGGTGATCGGGGCTGACAGCTTGTCCACCCCCCTCCCCCCAGCACGCAGTGACACGCAGTGTGCTTAGACCCCTGCTCCCCTCCCACTTTGTCCCGTGCAGCACGCCTCTTCCCCCACCCGCTCCCAGCCTAGTGCACGCGCGCCCTTTGCTGCGGTGGACACTTCCGGCCGTGAATGCGCGAATGACCCCGACATCGCATGCGCAAATGACCCGGTGGCATTGAATGCGCGAATGACTCCCAGATTGCGTGCGGAGATGACTCTGCCACCTAAGGGGAACCCCCTGGTTACCTGTGTTTTGTCTTTCAAACATGTGTGTCTGTTCGCGCGGTAACTCCCATAATGGTTGTCCTTTCGGTTTACCGCCAAACAAACCCCAATATGAACGGGTACTGTTTTCGAGAACATGAATACCCACACAAGCATGTGGCTGGGCTGCCGCTTTTTGCCCAGGTGTGCTACCCCGACAGCTGCTGCCTCGGCACAGTTACTGTAGTGGCGCTGCAGTTGGCGTTGGCGGCGCAACAAAGGTCTGGTAAGAAGGCTCTCATGTGGTGAGCTTTGTTTCATAGGTAATAGGGTTTGAAGCCTCTTTGATTCATGACAGCAAAGACAACATTCAACCAGCCACCTTCAGGAGTTGCCATGGTGTATGCACATCTCCAATAAAACAATAATTACATGGCCATTTGCCCGTATTCCCGGTTGGGAGTTCTAGTAGCCGCTGTTAGCAGCCAGTTGCGAAGAGCCTTGGCTTGGGAGGCCCCGGCCCAACCAACTAAAGGACAACAAACCTATGTCACCTATGTCCCTCATGTTTTCTCCAAGCAATGTTGGATGGATTTTGGGCAACGGCGAGTGCAACTGTTGGCCGGGTTGGAATCAGAATCTCTTGCGCCCGGTAGTTCTCGAACAAGCCTGCAGGCGCGGGGGTCTCCATGTTTGGGTGCATCTTCCCTGTTCAGCCTGCCAAACTTGTTCCTTGTCTGGGTTCCGGTTCAAACACCACAACTAATCCAAACGCCGGACTCAGAGCAACAATTGAGGAGATCATTTGTTTGCCCTGGGAACCCAAGCCCACCGCCTTGCCTCGCCGCTTCCTGCCTCTTATTCCCTCTCTTTTGCTCAGGAGCAGGGAGCACGTATATTCTCGATTGCAAAACTGCGATGACGAGCCGCAGGCGGGGCCTGGGCCCTCAAGCAACGGAAATGGTAGCAAAGACATGGCCTTCAGGCATCGGTCGTATGGTCTTAAAATGTATCCCTCTTTTGACATGCTAGCCTGTTGTTTCGTTCTGTTTGAGAATGTCCTGAAACGATTGATAGGCGATTGATAGGCGAGCGCAATTTCCCGCCCCCCCCCCCCCCGTTTCCTTTGACAAGCCTGGACCAGCCGTACGATTGGGCGATCGGACTTGTGGAGTCCTGGCTTCAAGAACGTGCAAACAGCTACGTGGATGTTCCTAAGATGGACACCTCAAGTGGTTGGCTCCTTGCTGGTAGATAAATCCATCATTGATTTTCGCTCACACCACCATGATCTCAGTTGCAGGCGCATCGATCCCATGACCCGTTGGTTTCCCACAAGTCCACAGTTTTAGTAAAACGATGCTATGGGCAACTGCGTTGTGTCTTCCCGTCCCGTTGAACTGCCTGCATTTGCAGCTACTGGCTTGCCTATTGGAACGCCTGACAACGAAATTCAGCCAGCGGTCGATGTTTTTTTGGGCAAAGCTTCAACCCCTCGGCACCCCCGGCCCTTCTGTAGTGGCTGACCTTTGGTCAAACCGCGCCCTTAAACTGCAAACCTACCACAAAGTCCCGATGTGTCGAGCCGCGTTGAAGTCGGACTTGAAGTTTCTTGCGCCAGGTGTAAGTGAGCCCGTTGGCCTCGACCTGTCAAGTAGGTTGTGAGAAGGGGAAGTCGAACATGGGCGATCGGGGACCCTAGAAGGTGGGGAGCCCGTCATGTCTTCTGCTCAAATTGTCGCAAGCTCAAATAGAAAAGAGCTGACACGTGCTTTGGGAATTCTGGTGAATGCCATTGAATGGCCAAGATGTTTTGCTGGGGCAAGCCCACTGTTACGTCTTCAATGACAACAATACTGCAGACATTGGCACCCGAGTCCCTATCCCCAGAAAGGCTCCAGCACCCTTGGATCCCGATCATCGTGGAACAATCCCTCCAGCTGCGGAAGGAGTTGTTGATTTTCCCTGTCAGGGTCAAAGGGCAATTTGTCATGTTTGGTTGCATATTACATTGCTGTGCTTTCTTCAGAAAGTGTTCCTTCAGACACCACATGAATCTGGTGGTGCAACCCTGAAACATGTTCCGAACCTGGGACTCTGGGCCCCGGAATTTCAGGTTGTTGAATGTGTTCTAAGTACAGCCGAATATCGAATCAGTAGACACATGCCAAGCTTTGTTGATAGGGGTCGCGATCAGTGTCAGCCGACCTCGACTTCCCGACCGTCGCGGCACGACCAGAGATAGATTTCTCACGCCAGCAGGCAATCGCAGCTGTGAGCCACGGCAATGCGAATCGCAACCAGAGCGCGGTATAGCACCTCATTCTGTGCGTTTGCCCTGTGTTCAAGAGTCCTCCAACATACCTTTTTGAGAATTCCTCAAGCTTTTCTGAGGAATCCTCGCATGGAGGCTCTAGGGTATGCTCTTGGATTGTGAGGTGTGATTACCACTACGATTAAAGTCAGTGATTGGCAACAATGCAGAAAGGCAGGCTCATCATGCGGGCTTAAGCCGGTTGGTGGCACTGCTGTTTTGTTATGGTGTAGGGCCCAGCTTGCATACCTCAAACGGACACACCCCAAATTTGGTGGTCCTGCATCATTTTGGGTATGCAATTGTTTCCGCACAACAGAACCAAATAAGTTGTCCTTTCCACAGCCCGTCAGCAGTCAACGAATTGCATCTTCCAAACTCCGCTGGCTGTGGGTCAAAACCAATGGTATCATTTTGGGGTAGGTGCACCACCCATTTTAGAACTTATTTTCGTGGGGATTGGGATGTTCACCGGGGGTGCGGGATTTTGACCCATGGCCTGCTGTGTTTGGAGCAGACTTTTGGACCAAGAGGAGCACATTGGTTCAAGAAGGCACTTGGCAGATGTCCGGCAAGTCTCCGGAGACCAAATGCCTGTGAAAGCCCTCGCGGCGTTTGCACGGGAAACAATCCATTGAGGCGATTTGTGAATGACACCCTGCTGGTTCTGGAAGAAGCTGGGGACTGGTCAAAAATATGGTGCCACCTTCAGCAAGTCGAGGTCATGCACCTGCACCCTGCTAAGCACTTTGCTCCCGCGAGGATGTGTGGCTTGATGGGTATGTCTCAACATGAGGTTGCCTTTTAATCAAAGGGGAGCCAAAGGAAGCCCGCCCACTATGTTGGGGCCCCCCAAGAACCGAAATGTCGATGAAGTTTGGCCGGAAAACACTGCTGCGACTGTCGGGCAGAAACCAGAGGCTTGGCGAACTTTGTGCGCAAAGCTGAGACACTTGATTCACACATTTGCCATGCCTTCGCAACTGGATGTGGCTGGACAAGGCAAGAAGCTACTAGAGCCTTATCCAAGTGGTAAAGCAACCAACACAACAAATTGTTGGTGATGTATGTTCAACTGCTTGGCTCTTGCGCTCATTTGCCCATGCGTGCCTCTGCAATTGAGGAGACACCGGGTCGCACATCCGCTTGTCTCTTCTCCCTCAGCTTGCAGCAAATTTGGGAACGGCATTTGCTTTGGTTTATGGTCAAGCAGGCGAATTTCCCAAGCCCACCAGTTGTTTCCGTGGCTGATTGTGTTGTTGTGCTTTTCCAAGTTGGGGTCATCCCCTTGCTTGATTTCCTGTTGGTTTCTCTAGCCATCCAAGACGTTTGTCTCGTGAACGCAAGCGGACCTTGCGACCCCGGGCTGCAAATGGCCGGAAATTGGACATCAAAAAGCGGCTGGACTCACTGGGGCGAGGGGGCGAAACGTTGAAGAGCCTGCCCGCTTTCCAAAGGGAAACCACAAGGAGCCTGTTCAAATGATAGTGGGTTGACCATGTTTAAGCAGCAGGTGTTGGTTTCAGGAAGGACTTGCCGAAAGGAAGTCCTGGTTTGGTGACTATCTGGGTATTGATCTTGGGCCAAAGCGCGGCACATGCAACCCCCGCCAGTGGAGCAGGCCCGGAACTTCAACGGGGCAGTTTCGAGAATGGCCAAGGGAGGCGGCTCTCAAAAGCCTGGCTGTCCGGGTCTTTGAACCCTCCGACGTAAGTCACTGGGAGAGGTGTATCCTACCTCTCAAGTTTGGACCTGTGATGCGAAGTCTCGATAAGTAAGTTCAGGAATCCAAGGATTCCGGTTTGACTGGTATCGTGCCACATGAAATGGGTCGGTCTTTTGGTGAGGACCCCCTCAAAAATGATGTCTGTTCGTCTTGGTCTTCCTTCAAAACCACAAAAATGGGGAACCTGAAAAAGAAGACAACAAAAACAAGATGGTTGTTTCCTTTGGGGTACCCTAAAAAAATGAACCAAACAAAACACAGATGGTTCGTTCCTTGCGGCGCGGCCGCAGACTTCACTCACGCCTAGCGGAACTGCGAATCGCTTGGCCCAAGCCAAAGGCCCGACGGGCTTGGAGTTGCAATGAGGTTATGCAGTGACTAGGCGGTTCCCAGCCGTCCCCTTCGGTCCTTAGGCTTTTTAGCATTTTGGTGTGGGGGTTTCATGGAAACCCCACGAACAAGTTTTCAGCTTCAGCAGGGGATCTGAGGACAGTCCAGGTGATTGGCTGTTGGCCCAATTCAGAAGTTCCTTCTCTGTGCTGACTAGGCCTTGCGGCGCCAAAGCCCGAGGCGGTGGTAGCTATTTTCTGCCCAAAGTGCTGGGTGACCCAAATGGGTCATGTCACTTCTAATATTTGTGGACGCTTCAAGCAATCCATGTCTGCCAGATCTGACGCAGTACTTCTCACCCTCGGATCTTAAATTAAGTCAGAACAGACCCCACGAGAGCTGCTCACGGCGCGAACCCTGGGCCATTCGGAGGTTTCAAGACCAACTTGCAGCTTGAGGGAACGGCCAGGGAAGCCCCCGGTGCCAATCCGAAGATTCTAAGCTCACCAATCTGCAGGTGTCGGGTCTGCCGGTCTGACCCGCCTGCAAACTCAGAAAGCCTCCCAGGACTTTTCGTCAACTGAACCCACTGAACGAAGGCCCCAAGAGCTCACCGATCCACTTGGAGTCACTTGGTTTGCCGTAGATCCCGATCTGGCCCCCCGCCATGTGCGCGCGGTGGCCATCCGATGGCAGCTCCGGCCTCGGACACAGCAAAACAAAAGAGAGACGCGAGCCAAGACCGTAGGGAGATTACGAACGGCACAGCGACACTGCAAGACATGATTCGTACCTTGCAACAGAGAGGGGTTGATATGGAAACAACAACTTCCAGTGGCAAAGTTGGACAGCGACATCGTGAATCCACCTCCAAGTTGTGTGCCACGGTTCTGTTCAAAGGCTGACTGAATGAACCCATGTAAGCTTGCGCGGACACCGGCAACATGTCAGAATGGCCAAAGGTTGGTGAATACTCCATACTGTAGCATGTATACATACATACATACATACATACATACATACATACATACATACATACATACATACATACATACATACATACATACATACATATATATATATATCGATCTGGAGAGCTTCCAATTGCCCTGCCGTGCGATTGTTGTTTATTCAAAATGGTCGCATGCAAACCAGTGTTTGCTGGTTGTTTTCTTGGTGGACTGAGCCGTCGCTCCGTCTGAAGGAAACAGAAAGGCGCGAGGGACAAATCAATTGCCCTGGAGGGAAAATTATGGCAATATGTTTTAGGAGTCCCACACTTTCGAGGGCACATGGCTGCGTGTGTGTGTGTGTGTGTGTGTGTGTGTGTGTGTGTAAAAGAGTGAACTTGGCAAAAGGGGAAAGGGGGCTACCAGCCCCCTGTTGTTTATGGGTTCGAGCCTCAGCGTTCCTTCCAGACCAGGCTTTGACCACTTTGAGATACTTTGAGAAGCCTGTCGGTTTGGCGCCGCGTGATGCTGCCATTTCCCAGACACTCCATGTTGGCCACGTTTGCCTGGGGTGCCAAATTCGATTCAGAGACAAACCTCTCAGCTGAGCACTCCGTCAATGCAGCAATGCGGAGCCGAGGGACCCCATTGAGACCTCTGATTAGTCAACCCTGTGAATCAAGAAAGGAGTGCTTCCCCACAAAAGTCATCCGGATTCCCTCTTAAATGGGCTATCCCCAATCCAAATCAATCAGGGGTCTATGAATCTTGCATTCAGTCAGTAGGCTAGAACCAGGGTTTTGAGTGAAACAGCAAGGGTTGGTTGACAAATACAGTCATGCTTGTAACCGCCTTTCCAAGAGTTGAACATACCAAGTATGGTGGATAGCCGGGATCTTTCATCAAAGCGCCCTTTCCAACGAGACCTTGGCCCAAGGGCTCTCCGAGCCGGTGGCAGTGCCTTCTTCATCTTCTTCGAGGTCCAGGCGTGGTTGGTTGACCGGAAACAATTTCGTGGCGTTGAACGGAGCGACGGAACCCAAAAAGGTTTGGGACCCAAGGAGATTGGCTGTTGCGAGGTTTCATGTATGTTACGAGGTTTCATGTAAATCTGAGCTAGTTGAAGGTGAAGAGTTCCCTACAAGGGCTAGGTGAGTTCCTTGCAATCTCAGGGTTGGTCCTCAGGGTTGGTTTGGATATGTTAGATACCGAATCCACGCTTGCGTCCATGCTGCTAAAAGAGTGCAACACTTGGTGGAATTCGGGGAGTCGGTGCATTCAACATAGTCTCTTGAAATAAGGATGCCATTGTGAGGAAACAGCATGAGATTAACCTTTTGTGGTTGTTTCATACTGTCGGAAGAGGCACCATGTTGACTCATTTAGGGGTGACAGACATGAAGTGAAAGGCAACGCATCATGCTGGATTCCTTGCATGACCTAACTTTGATTGTGGTGTGCGGGTGCAAGGAGCTTCACGCAATTCAACTAGCGTCAACGAATGTGAGAGAGGGCGGCACAACCGCAGCCCAGGTGCTGGTGGGGTCTATCTTCAAGGAAAAGAATGAGGTCATGCGAATTGTTCCTCTCTTCCAGTATTCTGCATAGTTTAATTCGTGATTTTCGGGCACTCCTTTCCAATCCCTTGAAGCGTCGCTGTCAGTTTCTTTTTGCTTGAAATGATACTCCAAGAAATTTCAGGACCTGTGCTGCTGTTTTGTGCTGGGATTTCTGGTGCAGGGTAAGAGGTAGCTCGTTGGATGGGTTGGACTTGAACCCCAGCTCCGGTGGATCGCTCTAGGGGTTGATTCCCCATTCTTTTCAACCATCGATCTTTTCAACAACCAGCCGTTTCCCTGGGTTTCGGAAGGTTTTTAGAAAGAAGGATCCCTGGAAAGAATGGAAATGGAAGGTACCCCTAGAACAGCGAGGGTACCCAGCGTCAGACCAAGCCTTGGGTGAGGCAGGTCTTGCGCTCAGGTTGGTGGGCGTGGTTGGCCGGAGCCCAAGAGCCCCCCCGGTGCGTTGGGCGGGTTCCGGAGTGGATCCCCCGAATGGAAGGGAGCAAACAGAACTTTGGTGCGTGTTGCCAAGGGATGTTAGGACTGTAGCTTTTTGCCAAATGGGTTGTCCAATTAAACCACTAAAAGCTAAACTTTTAGCAGGGGAGCAGAAGGCTGCTCTATGTAGCCTTAAACCCTGCTGAACTGGCGCGATCAACATAGACACGGCACATAGATGGATCTTGTGGTTTACTTTCCGTCCCTGAGTCTGAACGCAGCAGTTCTTGTTTCAGCTCGTTTCTTCATCGCCTCTCTTGAATGGCTGCACATGTCAGCGACCAGTGATAGCGCTGTGAAGCCAGCCACGTTCTGTCAGTGGGAAGTTGAGGTCAGCGCTTCTGTAGATTTCCTGTTTGCATTGAAGCCTTCACTGGCGCATCCTGCCGCGATTTTGGATCAGGAAGGGCAAATGTCAAGGGCACTTTCGGGGCTCAATTGTTTTTGAACAACTTTAAACAGGCCCCTCAAGTGTCCTTCATTTGACTCGCATACGGCTCGCTGCCGACCGTCTTCGCAAATGAAGACTCTCTTTCGATTCTCAACGGAGTAACTTTGCATTTTCCATCGCACACTTGATCCGTGTATTTTGTTTGGCCAGCTCGGGGGAGCACAGGCGTTTGTCTGCCTTGTCCTTGAACCCTTGCTTAACCAACGAAACTAAGGACAAGCAATGTGCACATATGGCCATGGTTCAAAGCCAATGGTACCATTTTGGGATAGGTGCACCACGGATTTTAGTCTATTTTAGTGGGGATTGTGCAGTTCACTGGGTGTACGGGATTTTGACCCATGGCCAAAGGACAAGTCAGTGCTTGTCTTACGAGTGAAGTTGTTAGAGTTGCTTCGCCCATTGGCGTTCCGTGCTGAGGCGGCGACTCCCGCAGCACCATATCTTCTGCTCGGGTCTCAGCGAAACAGTGGCACATTGGCAGTTGACAACTTGTAATACCAAGAGAGCCCATTTTATGTAGTCATTTGCTTCCGTCTCACGGAAAGGGTGATGTCCTGGTGCAGCGAGTCCAGGTTCATGCTTGCCATCTTCGGCTTAGTTGTGATCGCTCGGGGTGAGTCGGTACGCTTGCGGTTGTTCGTGATTGTGAAGTTACTCTTGCTGTCATTGTATTGCTTTGTTTGTTTTTGTTGGTCTGTGGAAGGGACAATCAACTGAGAGGTGACCGAGGCAATGTTGTTTTTGCTTATTGGCGAGATCAGAATATACCAATTCTCACGGACTGTCCAGGCCATGCCAAATGACATTGCATCGGTTTCATTCGTGGAAGCACCGTGTCTTGTATGCTGGTTTTGTTGGGCTGATCCTGTGTTGCGATCCTTCATTGCGTCCAAGGTTTCGACTAGTTGCTTCCATTTGCTTACGAATATGTTTTTCCCCTTGTTGGTTTTGAAGGGAATCCATCACTACTGGAAATATGTTTGTATTTTCCCAGGGGGCTTGAGCAAATGGAAGGTTGCGAGAATCCCCTGACATGATTTGAAGGGTGGGTGGCAGCTCTCTCTGCTGTCTATGTGGCGATGCTTCATTCAGTGTACTGGCGTAGGCAGGGCAGGCAGCAGTAGGACGGTTGCCAGCTGTCTAGAGTCTAGCTGAGGGAAACTTGCTCCAGTTTTGAAGACAAGCTCGCCCTGTGCTTGAGATGCATTGTCACACTTCCAAGGACTTTTCAGGGCCTCCCAAGAACAGGTTGGACAGAGAACACAAGAGCCATCAGGCACCTGTCGTGTAGGTAGCAGCCTCCCTGGCATATCTATAATGTGGATGGACGAAATCCATTTCGCACCTACGAAACCCTGGTGTCTGACGATGTCCCCTTAAATACCAACAAAATAGATTCAACCATGATTTCAAAGTGGTGCAGTATTTCGATTATCCACAGTATTGGAGTTGTTGTCGCACTCTTCTACTGCTTCAAAGGAAAGCAGTGATAAGATGGCAAACCAAGCAGCCTTCTTTTGCCTCGGCAGCCAAAACCAAACTGGATGCCAAGTACCCATGTTTGCGCATGTCTATCCAGGGAAACCATTGAGTATGGAAAGCAGCTTGTATTTTTTTGGTTATGCTAAGCTGTATTTCATTTAAGTTGTATTAAGACATCGAGCGAGGCTCGCCAGCTGACGGTGGGATGCCAAATCGCGGAGGGTGGGAACTTGGAGCAGATCTAAGCAGATCTTGTTAAGCAGATGGGCTTTGTTTGCTTAATTGCCAAAAAGAAGGTTTGAATGTCAAAAGAAAAACTACCCCTCAAGCAGATGTTTGGAGAAACGGCAAAAACACGGGTTGAGTAACACGCACCTGGAGATTGATAGCTCTGTGTTGATTCGCAACCCCCGTCTAACCCCTGCGCCTCGGATGGCAAGACCTGCGCGCCCATCTTGAGTGGCGGGGTCTTGCTGGACTGGGACATGTAGGGCCCTATGGTTGGTTTGAACCCAAGGGTTCCAGGAGACTTGGCTCATGGGAGATCAGGGTCCGACCTTTTTTCCACGCCAAGTGGACATGAGTGGCACGTGATGCATGTGATGAAAGCGCAACACGGGCCTAAGATAATTCGTGGGCGCTTGCCTGAGCTTTGCGGCATCCAACGGAGAACCAACACATCCAACGGAGGGCTTTCAGTTCGACAGCCTCGCCAGAGGATTTTCGCGGCTATGTCGGGCTAGCTTTTTTTGGTTTTCTATGGACTCGACGCGAGAGCAAATGACGCGATAGCAATGACGCTCTTGGAGTACTAATTGGTGTCCATGATTGTTACGGAGGGTTCATTTCACTTAACCCCCTGTCAGCCCTTGTAACCACGGGTTCTGTTGAGGTCTACTGGAATTCCGGATGGGTTCACGTGCCAGAGGCATTTGCCAGTGAGTTTGCTTGCCGTTTGGAGCTCCAAGTCGCATCTACAATCGACTGGAACACGATCTTCGCCAGGAAGCCAACAGGCACCAAGCCAACTTTGTGTTGTTCCAAAGGCCAATCAAACTGCGACCATGTGTTTTTTTTTTCTGCAGCCAAAGGAAGTTTCGTGAACTCACTTATAAGGAAAACAAGCCAGACCGAAACAAATTGGATTTTGCCCGACTCAATTCAAGCATAGTTTATGCAACCATGGATCTGAAGACCAAGAAACTTGGTCGTTCAGGGCTGGTAGGGCGGCAAGCCTCAAAATGTCGATGTTCGGGTCTTGCTGAAGCCTCTAAGTTTAAGTTCAGGTCCTCCCTTCTTGCTGGGCCAACCTTTTGGGTCGTCGTTGTCCTTGTTGGCGTCGTGGAGGTCGCTGCGATTTTTTCGCCCGGCCAGTCATCAGGTCGGGGTCCACGGATGCCTTGAGCACGAGATCCGCCGGGCGCGCCTCGGTGCTTTGCATTTGTGGATTCGTGTGGCTTTCCGTGAGAAGCAGTCTTTTATCAAGTGGTGAAGCCACCATTCTAAGTCATGTCCTCATGGTCGGTGTCACGTTGCTCGTTTTTCGTTGTTTACTCATATGTCACATGTTGGTTTGGTGCTTGTGTTCATGTTTGGGCTGCAAGGGACATTTGCTAGCTTGAAGCAGAAACCGAGGCAATCATCTCAGCCAAGACCTGTCCACTTCGAGTCCTTTGAGCGACTACACGATTAGAGGACTCCCTTGCTGCAAACCGGGCACCACCCCGTTCCGGAGGGTGGCGTAAATCCGATCTGACAGCGACAAACCTGGCTAAACCTAGCTGAGTTTCTGCTTGAAACTGCCTAGCCGGGAGCCGTTTGGGCATCCTCCAATACAAGGAGCCCAAGCTTGCGGGTGAATTTCCCAACCAAGCAGGTCAACTTGGCTCTGCCTGATGGACAAGCAGACTGATTTTTTGCAAGCTCACCTGGGGGTATAACGAGCTCGGCCATGAAGGCCCGTTGCCTGGAAATCCCTCACATGTCAAATGATGTTGGGTTTTAGCAAGTAGTTCAGTTGTTTGTAGACCACATATTACGATCAAAAGAGCCCTGTCAAGGGCCACTGCTGTTGGCCTTTTGGAGCCACCCAAAATGATTGAGGCCTGCTGTGCCAAAAGATCAATCCTATGCAGACTCACGCGAGTGGTTGGTTTCCCTTCGGTTTCATACTCCAAGAGGGACGCTTCTATCTGTTGGACCCCGAATTAAGATGATGTTCAATACCTTCATTCAACACACACACAAGCGCGTTGTGTACAAGGATAATGAGTATCGTATACGCAGCTGGGGTTTCGCTGTGAGTTACATTCCTTTGAACGCGGCTTCGCCAGGCGGGAGACTCCCGAGTGGTTTCAGAACGACCAGTTTCTCGCGAGGAGCGTGTCGGAAGTTGCTGAGTTGCTCCTACGGCTCAGGTTGGTTCTAACTTTCAGGTTGTAAAACCTACCTCGTCAATTGGCTGAAGTGGCTTTGGGGGGAGCGAATCAAGTTACAACCTTCCTAGTGTTGACCCCATGAGAAGTCAACCAACCTGTTTGTGAATAGGGGGGCCCCCCAAACGTGGTCTGATTCCAACCACTAAAATGAGGGACACCCCCCTTTTGACCAACTGAGGTTAATTTATATCGGGTCAACATTACGAAGGTTGCTACCTGAGTTGCTCCCCCCAAGCCACCTCAGCCAAATGGCGAGGTATCAAACTTGATCTACCACCCGATTCAATCCTGCCCATATCAGATAAGCTGGGAAAAGCAAAGGCGTAAAATGGATCTGAGTGAATTACAACAAGCTCAAAGGGGGCTCTCATGATGAAGGTGCTATACCAGAAATTTAATTGACTTCCAGTTGGTGGACTATGAGTTGCCCAGATTCAGATTCCCTTGCACACGATGTTGTTGCTCAACAGTGGTTAGTATGTCTGCTTGTTGGGGAGTGGTTGAGAGGAGTAGAAGCTCTGTCAGGCCAAATTGCAGGGGTGTGCTATCTATCCCTCATTCAAACCTTGATACACCACTCGCAGATGGTTGTCGTACTTGGCGAACATGTTCGCCAAGCGACAGGAGCCGTGGCAAGGGCCAGATTGAGCTGTTAGCCTTTTGGTCTTCTAGTCCACTTCTGACCCTGAATGGTCCACCGTTCAGTTCCAGCACGCACATGAGTAAAACCTGTTGCGCATGCCCATGTGCTACATCAAATGTCGTGGTTGCTCGAGGTTTACACTATTATTATGTGTACATGATGGCCACCACATTTTTGCGGATGTTGGGCAACCAGGAGGATTTCTATCTAGGCTTCCGTCACCCTTTCATTTCGAGCCATACCAAAGGTCCTTTTCCCTCGCTTAGTGGACGAAAGTCGATTTGCGGGAGGGGTTGATATTGGAAAAAGTCCTACACTCTGCCTCTCAAATTGCTTTGTAAAGTCACCTCCTTTTTTGGCTATTTGGGAGACCATGTCACGGCATTTGACAGTTGTGGCGGAACTTGTTGGCTTGCTTTGGTTGTTCTCTTTGAACCGGGACAAACACGGGTAGAAATCGGTTGCGCCCATCCCGATTTCCTTTTTGCACAGAAAGCGCATCTCAGGAGCTTCAAGAGAAGGGCACTTTGCGCCAGGCTCTCCGCTCGGGCGAAACTCTGGGAGGGCGAGTTCTTTGCTTGTTGGTGAGTTCATGGACTTTAAACTGTTTGGGAAGGACATTTTACCCCAAGGTTCAGCCCCCCAGTAAAATAAGGGTTGACCCAATTTGGATGATGACAATTCTTAGGTAAACAATGGTGGTTATGTGACCCCCCATTGCCGCAAAGTTTAATTTGGCAAATGTCTGGCCAATCAACTCAGGAAGTGAGACACTTTTTGGCGTTTTGCTGGACCATTTGTGACATGACTGTCTGGGTGCAATCATCACGAGGGTATGGCTGAAATGTTTAAATCGCCAGGAGGCTGCAGGTTTTAGTCCTTGTTTCCATTTACCAGGGTTCCATTTTGGGTACCTATTTTTAGTCCACACCAACAAGTGTTTTTGCTGGCCATTCTACACATGGAATCCCAAGAACGAAGCTGGCAAACGGACATGAACAGCAGCCGTTCGCGAATCTCCCAACGCCCCTCGCCCAAAACCCCCCGATCTCTCTTTCCACCCAACTCCCCCGAACCCCCCAATTACCACCAACCCCTGAAACACAACTTGAAGCCCCACCAAGTTTGCGAGGGTTTCCTTGGTTTTGCAGGAAGTTTAGGGAGACGCCCCCATAGACTACCAGACATTCTGACCACTTGCTGGTATTGCTGTCAACGTGCCTGGCTTTCTGCCGGACGCGCCAGGCCGATCCCTCTGAGTTGCGGCAGGGAGCCCCAGCGAAGACTTTCCAGTGCCTGGGTTTGACTGCAGAGAAAGTGAGGGGTGGGGCTTTGAGACTGAAGAAGAGGATTTGCTGCGGAGACTACAGAAGTCGATATCTCTTGCAGAAGGACGCATAAGGCATGCAAACCCACAAAGTGTCCTTCAACTTGGGAGCCCACACCGGGGTTTATGGGGCATTTCGGCCAAGACTGGCAGTAGTCTATGGTCCATTTAAGAGAGGCATGGGAGGCGCTACATTTCCCACAAGGGAAACAAGTAGCACTGACCCTGGCTCAGATGAGTGTTGCGCAAAACATCGCAATCATTTCCCATAGCCATAGCCCTTTCTGATCATTTCTGGGCTGCTCCTTCCATGTGCATTCCAGAGCAGAACCGCACAACGGATCCTCTTTCTCTACCTGGGCCCTGCAACTGCTATCGTGTCGCGTTCGAGCAGCTCGCTGATCTCGATGTTTGTGCATGTGTTGCCTTCGGCATTGGTTCTCCGACCTTGCCATGCTGATGTCTCCGGAGGATCTGAGCAGCATTTGGGTGGTTGCGTTCTTATTGACTGCAACAATAGGCAGAGACCAGAACCTCCAAAACGTGTGGCGCTTTCCCACTATGGGCACACGTGTTCAATTATTGGTTTGAAAGCTTTGGGAAAATGCCGCACGTTTCTTTTCAGCTGTCTTGGCAGACTGTTCAGCTGTATCATTGAGGAATCAAAGCTCGCAGAGCCTGAGACAGTAGGTTTGAGACGAATCCCAGCCAAAGCCTCAAACGGAGCTTTTGTTCCTCAAAGGGTTCCCTCCCACCAGCGAACATGGAACTTTCCTCTTGGAAGGGGGCTTGTTGCACTTCCATGCTAGTTGGTGGGAAGGTAGTGGAAACATCTTGCTTGAAACTTGGGCGTGTCTTTTGTTTAGAGGGATTTGAATAGGAAACCACCAATTTTACGTGGGCAAGTTGTGACCAGCGGTTCCTGTCCACGTTGCCATGGACCCACCAGATGGTTCCTTACACAAGTTCGTCCAAACCAGGACAGCGAAACTTCAGGTTCCATGGCAACGTTGACAGGAGAAGGTGCCAACCGCAAGCTTGCGAAGAAGTTAAACGACATTTGATATCACACATGAGGGGTGCGCTTGCAAACCAAAGGTGACACTTTATTTTTCAAACAAAGCTTGCCTAAAGAATCCATTTTGGAGTGAGTTTGGAGGTGCCTTGGCTTTTACTGTTTGGCAAGCTGGCACGCTTTGGTGGTGGAGGAAATGGATGCCCTCACTCCCACTAACATGTCGCCTCCCAGGGCGGTATCTATAAGATGAAACTGATCTTCCAGTTGCCCTCCCACAATTCCCATTATGATACTGGTAGGGAGGGCATTGCTTTTCCCATAGTCAGGTGGGTGCTTGTGGTGCACTCAGGACGGCCAGGCCGCCCGCAAGCCACCGCGAGGCCAGTGCTGACGTTCAACGGACGAGTTGTGAAGATTGATTCATATAGTCATTTAGTTGGATTTTTGGACTTTAACTCTTTGGGAAACAGTAGAATTTCCATTAGACCCACCAAAAGAGTTAAAGTGTTTTTGCAGAGGGGTCAACAGCAACCAGGAGTTGTGCGAAAGTAAATAGCACAACTCCACCCCAGTTTAGTTTAGTCGTCATGCTTTTTGCCCACGGTGTTTATCAAAGTTGGGAGACCCCAACATTGATGGTTTGCTGTGGGTTTCCTTGAAAAAGCAAACAAAAGAGGGTCCGAATTCCAGTTTGAGAAACTCCCACATTAAAGAGAATCGCGCCATGTACTTTCGTGCTGGTTTTCCCACAATCACCTCCAGCTGTGCCAGATTCACCTCTGCAAAGAAATCCAGGGATGACCTCCCAACTTTGAATCTGACTCGAGCCAGGAAGACCATGTTGCCTAAAACGGGTCTCTTGTTGGTTCCATGTTGGTGGGAGTGTATTGCCACGTATGGCCAGAAGAGTTCCTTTCGCGACAAAGTTTAGGAAAGCCTACTTTGTCATCCGAGTTGTTTCCCACCATGCTGTGAAGCTGAGACGAGTCACAGTTCTATCTTTTTGCCATGCGCTGCAATCAATTCTTATGGGCTTGCGACTCACTTCACTGTCTGACTTGGGCCCGAAGATCGACTTGGAGCACGACTATCATTTGAGTGTATCTTAAAATATGGCACTTCCAAAATGCTGGTTTTCCTATTGGTTTCCTACAGGAGCGCAGCCTTGAAGGGGTACCCTATCAATAAGACATTTGGTCGTGGCTCAATGGTCGGATCCTGTGCCAACAGCGCCGCGCTTCTCCGGTTACACCAGGCAAGCAGGGGCCTGTCTCATAGAAAAGCCGCAATTCGGAGGGGTGTTCCCGTTGGCTTCTCCTTAACAACAACCCTTCGGCGTGCCTTTAAAACAACCCAAAGAAGGTCGTCTTATTATTCCGTTCTTATATTTCTTTTACTCAAAACGAAATTAAACCCCGGACCCGAACCCTACCCACTTGCCCTTTCAAGGAGCCCCCCACCGCTTGGAAAGCAAACGGACACCTCTTGCTTTGGAAAAAAGACGGAGCTCCCCCGAAGCGTCCTTTGGCTCCTGGCCCAGTTTTCGCGGCCGCTGGCG
Source organism: Effrenium voratum (assembly GCA_963377175.1). Classification (NCBI taxonomy): domain Eukaryota; class Dinophyceae; order Suessiales; family Symbiodiniaceae; genus Effrenium; species Effrenium voratum. The sequence goes on from CAUJNA010000167.1 coordinate 237,067, forward strand.
GAGCCTTTCACCCGAGCTCCCGCGCCGAGGCTCCTGAAACCGGATACTCACCTGGCGAGTCGACCGGATCTGGCAACTTTTGGTTTGCCCGTTTTTCGGTCCAAGTATAGTGGCCTGACAAGGTTAGCTGTTTCACTCTGGGTCCTACGGCAACAGAGAATACGAAGAATGAGAATGGTGACTGTAGAATGGAGAAGTGGAACAATGATAAGACTGAGACTCTACTGTTATGTGAGTTACGTGCCTTTCCGATTGCAAGTATAAAGGTCGGGTTGATCATGTTGCAGTAGTGTTGGAAGGGGTAATCGCTTGACAAACTATGGAAGGAGGCAAGAGGGCATTCAACCATAGCAATAGGTCAGTCTCATACATTCGATGCAGCGCAGCCTAGGGGCTCAGAGAAGAAGATGAATCTCACTGCAGAAATGGAAGGGGCGGGTAAAGAGCCCTTCCGGGAAGAACGGCTGTGGGGATACAAGGGAAGTCATGCGGGTATGAGGTATGGGTCAACATGTAACCAACAGGGGACCGCAGGTTGTAGTCCATGTTTCCATTTGCCAGGGTTCCATTTTGGGTACCTATTTTTGACCCCCATACATGGGGGAGTGGCCCACCGTGTTCCTAGTTTGGGTGGGGGGGATTTTCAAACGATGTCCTGCGCTGCATGCATGAGGTGAATTCACACCCCATTTGCAAAGAAACATGGAGTAGCTGCGCTTATAGGAATTCACTGAAGAACAGCACGTTACTGGGTAAATGTGCAGGCGTTTGCTACATATTGGAAGCCGGGAACAAGGACAATATTTGGCACCCTCAAGCTACACCAACTCCAACTCGTGTACCGTCGTGACAATCATTTTTTGCAGCAGAATAGAAGGGACGTGTGTTTGGCAAAACGGATGCTGGATCATGTAGTTTTGCCCATTTGCCAACCATCCAGCCATGCCCCAATTCGCTCAAGCATGGCTGCTTAGGAGGGTTGCGCATCTCATTCGATGATGCTTCTGTTGGCAGGTTGACTTATCGTGTAGTGGGCCTGGCTTGGCTTTGTGCCTGCAGAAGCATATTCAAGTTGGCTGCAACGGATCAACATGGAGCCCAAAAGCCGGGAAAATACTCCGCTTTCAACATGCTACAGTTGGGGGATGCAGTACTGGCCTGACCAAATAGATGCAGGGCTCTGTCTTTGGATCCCTTGGGCATTGGAGAAGTGAGCGCTCAAAAGCGCAGGAACCCTGATGCAGTGGGCCCAGATCGGTCGGGAGGTTCCACGATCCAAACCGCGGGCTCCTTGAGGAACACCCAAGGGATCTGCGTGAATGCTGGCAGGCTGAGGATTAATATCAGCTGAACCCGTCAACATCAGGCTCCACCTAATTTAGGTGGAGCCTGATGTTGAACGGTTCAGCTGTTGGACAGTTTGGCGATCCTTTTCTGGCCGGAAGGTTGCTATAAAAGTGTTTGCACTTTGGAGTGGGGCTTGATCCAGAAGGAGGTTCGGGCCTTTGGACGGATGTTGCCAGTGGTATGTCTCAAGGGCTGCTCTGTTGGGTGTCTAGTGTGGTTTCAGAAACCCTTCCAACCCAGACATGGGTCTCCTGTTTTAGGATCTCTGATCGCTTCTTTGAGCACTGATGTTTTCACCCAAGGGATAAAGTGTTTGGGAGTGCTTTTCCGATCGGCTTAAATATTTATCTTGTCATCCACTTGTTGCTGTTGTTCCAAAACAGGAGTCCTGCGTGTGGACACTTCCTGCTTTTGCTGCCGGAAGGCTCGGTCCATCGGCCTGCAACCAAATATCTTTAATGCCAGCCGCGGGCTTCAGGGCTTCAGGGCGTGACGTTGTTGGATGACCACTTCCCCATCCTATGAGCGAGAACACGTTCTTGATGTCCCTGCGAGAATCCAGACGTGCTCTGGCAGAATACGTATATGCTGGACGGATATGTTATTCGTGTTTCAACACTCGACTTAGAATGATCGATTTACAAATGGTTGCGTCCAACAATGGATAAATAACATGAAGGATTGTTTGTTTCATTGAAAACAACAACCTGGCTATTATCGTTCGACTTGTTATTTGTTGGGCTGTTAAGACATAGTTAATCTAATTACTCACCATACATGTTTTTTCTTGTACAGCAACTGACAACTGAGAAGTCAGAGGCCCTGTGGCGCGGCCACTGCAGCAGTAAAGAGGCCGAAAGGGAGGCTTCTTATGTGTCCTTTTCGGCAGGGGAACAACATCGCAGTTTCATAGCCATGTAAACGTGTTATTTCCCCCTCTGGCATTGGGAAGGGAATGCCATGACAGTGTCGCTCGGCATGATGGACCCAACCCCATCTATCCTTAGTTGTTCAATTCAGTGGCACATGTTTTTCCTTTTTTTGTGGTGGGTTGCCCTCTTCAAATGGTCGATCCCACAAAGGGCCCCCGTTTTCTGCAGGGTAAACCATCCCACAAGCTCCCGGTGTACGGATTGAGGTGGGAACCTGGCCAGGACGGTGCGGGGCGGGAGCAGATCTGCCCTCTTTCGTGCAATGTGCGACATCCTTGGGCCCCGAAAGGCATGCTACTAGTGGAGCAGTCTTGCCGTTTGGGCTAGATGCCGTATGTGCCTAACCAGTTGAATTTGGGCGCAGTGAAGTGTGCCAATCAATTTGACCCGTTTCAGCTTTTTTAGTTGGAAATGAACATGTATTTGCGTTGTCATAGCCCGGTTTCATAGAACCGACTTCTTGTCCAGATTCACTCTTAAAAATACCACGGAACCGCACCAAGACCCATCATGCGAGTCTTTCTTTGGAAGAGACCCTCAAGGTTCCCACTTACTTGCTGTTGTAGGGAAGCCAGGCAGGTGCTGCCATAGCATTTGCCAGTTTGCAGATGCGCGCTGCACATACACTTTGCATATGTTGGGAAATTCTGGCAGATGAGCAGATGGCTGAAGGTTTCATAGGCTGTGGACTGCTTTCAACCTGTTGGAGTTCTGCACGGAAATGTCCATTTGCTGCAGCTCGGGAAAATGTAAATCCCCTTTTGCAGGCCACCCTCGTGGCTTCTGTGGAAAACAACCCCCCAAAACAGGAGGTATTTCTGCAAACGATTCCCAAACGATGTTTCGAGCATGAAAGCGACCAGCCAAGGACGTCCAAAACAAATATGCAATTGTGGAAGTTGACAGGAGTTCTTGCGAGATCCTTCCAAAACAATTGGGCAAAGCGTTCAAAGGATCTACAAGGGATCAAGCAATCAAGATTACATTGCGGCGTTCAACATGTTATGAGCTGGCTAGCTACTCCAACAATCTAAATAGTTTTACTTGGGCCCTTGTTGGGGGCCACTAATTTTGACGATGTTTGACATTTTGAGAGCCAGCTTGATATTTCGATCTATGCCCTCAGCTGCGCGCGCACTACATACACGCCACAGGGGCCATTTTGTGGCCAATGGATGAAGAGCTGCATGATGCATCTTGGAACCCAGAGACGCCAGCGTCGCGGCGGTACAAAGCAGTTGAAAGCGTCTTCGAAGGTTCGAAGCCGAAAGCGCCTCGAGCCAAAAGATCTCGGAAGTGAACTGCGCGAAGTGCAGATCAGGCAGTGGCCAGAACAAGCACATGTACCGATCCAAGCAAGTGGCAAAACGGTGTGACGGGTGCTACTTTCGAGGCAGCAGTTGAGAGACGCATCCAGCCACCTGGTCTCTGTGCTACATACTGTACCCAATACAAAAGTGTTATATATATGTAGTTTGTTTTCAGCCATTAGCGGCCCATAACAAGGGCCCAAGTAAAAATACATAGAAACAAGACGCCAGGAGGCGCCCCCGGCGGCTTTGGCGGCCCAAGGACGGGGCAGAAACATGGCTTCCATTGAGATAGCGACCCAAGTGAATGAAGACCATGCCAGGCAAAGGAAGACTGCAGCAATTCGGAGTGCAGGTAATGTTGAACCTGATTTGTGGGCGATTGATGGTTTTTGTGCGACTTGTTTGCGTTTTGAGCGGCCGTTTGTGGGTGGTTTGGAAGTGTGGTGTTTCATCCGTTCAACCTTGTTTGCAGACCGTCAAACTTCAAACCGCCTCAATGATTAAGCTGTTGCAATGTCTTGGTAGGTGCCTTTTGGGTTTATTGCCCTGGAAACATAGTGACATAGAGCTTGCCTTCCGGTGATTGATGTGGAACACTCTTCAATTCCACTGGCCCAAGCTTTTATACTCACGCAGCAGCCCCACAGCATGCTTTGCCAGCCAGATCTGCTTGGATTCAGCTGAGGTCTTCCAGCCTGTCTGTTTGATATGGGCGTTTCGCGGCGGGGATCACTGGTCAAAGGAATGGTCATAGGGGAGACTGAGGTCAACTGTCGTTTTTGCCCACGCAGTCGATCGATTCTGCATACTTTCCTACTCTTTGCTTTTTGACCCACTTGGTTAAATTGAGGGGACCACCTGCAGAAACAGAGTGTTTTACTTGAGTTGTCCTTAAAAAATCCCTACAGCTGGTCCGGCTGTGTGAGGAGTTCAGAATCCCGCTGCACCACAAGTTTCTGCGCGTCAAAATGTGTTTTCTTGCTGGCTCTCAGAAGGGAATTCAGGAATGTTCCCCTTCCCACAAGAAATGGACCCCAGCAGAATTTGTCCAAGTTATTACCATGTTCTTCTTGACGAGCCAGTTTGTGGATGGCTCAAAGTTGAATCCAATCGGCATTGCGTGGGCCATTGCAATTCCACTTAAGGCTCATCCCAACCCTCAGTTCAAAGAATCTGTGTGAAATGCAAGCTGTGATCGTCCAAACTGTTTGGTTTCATTATAGTTCCCATTTGAAACCGCCCCTGCCAGGGTCCAACTCGTTTTGACATGCTCACTTTTGGCACCTCAACAGAAGTGGACCCGGCTTTTTTTTCCGGCGTTGGGCATTTTTTCGCCCCAAAACACGGGGAGCCCCCCCGGAAAACGCCTGGCTGACGCCTCGTGCCTCCCCTCCAAACTGGGGAGACGAAGGCCGCCTTGGGGCCCTGCCGGGCCACCCGGGCCGTGCGGGCCATGTGGGCCCCCGGGGTGCCAGGGACCTAGAAACGCCTTACACAACTTTTTAGCGCTGGGCGAAGGCGTGCAGGGGGTGGCTTTGGCGTGAAAGGGGTGGCTTTGGCCAGCGGCCAGGGCATGTTTCCCTGGCTTTGGCAAAGATGTTTCCTGAAACATTGCAAAGTCACAAGGCTGACTATGGCATGTGGTGTGTGTGTGTGTGTCACGTTTACGTTCTCCCAAAATGGCGGCCTTCCTTTTGGTTTTCTTGGAACCCCCAAGCAAGAGGTGCCCTCAAAAAGAAACAGACCCACATGAGCCACAATCAAAACCTGGGTAGATGAAGCTTAGTAAGGGACTCTTGGTAAGGGACAATCCCGACCATAAATAGCTGCGGATATCCGCCTTCTTAATTCTTGAAGCATGGTTCTGGGTCAACCATTTAATACCGGGTTTTGATTGTGACTCACAACTGCTTGGTCTTCAACCTCTGCTGTTGAGCTGGATTGGATATATTGGATTAAGAATATTAATATTGGTTCCCGGGTGGGGTTTATCTTCATGTCTTTTCCGACCCCGAACTGAGCACCCAGGTTCTGACCTATTGACCTCTGAGGCCCTGGACCTTGGCTCCCGTGCGCAGCTTGCGGAGGCTCAAAGTCCCCAGGTGTTTTGAGGCTCGACCGTTTGGCACATTTCGGCTTTCCATGTTTGGCCCAATTTGAGTCATGGTCCCAAAAGGTTGACCTTTTATTTCCAGGTCCTTTGGGCAACTGAGGATAGATCTTTGTCCGAACTTGAAGCGTTTTACTTGGAAAAGGACAACTGTCACGACACAATCGACGCGTTTAAATCCACTGTACTGAACCCAACGCAAACACCCGATTAGGGGTATCTCGGAGGGCGTCCAGAACTTTAAAACTTAAAGTTGTGTTTCCAAAATAGGGCTGGTGTCTACTGGTGTCCTACAAAATGGCGAGGGTGTCCTTTCATTGTATTTGATTCTTGGCGCCAGGCTGGGATCCCCCCCAATGCCAGGGCTTGATAGCCGGGAGAGCGGGGAGCAGCTTTTTGGCCGCCACTTAGGCGCGGCCTCGTTACATGCTATGAGGTTTCTGAGGGTGTCTACAGCCCCAAGCAACCAAAGAGCACTCTAAGGGTTGCTTCCCCATTCTTTCCAGGCATCCTTCTTTCTACAAAACCACCAAAAACCATGGGAAAACAGCAGGCTTTTGAACAGAACGGTGGTTGAAAATAATGGGGAATCAACCCCTAGAAGCAAGATCTTTTAGGCCCTCTTCAAAGTGCTGATTGAAGTTGGCTGTAGAAAGTCCTCATCTGTTCGATTGGCACAATTTGTCGGCTCCTTATTCTGAGCATCAAGAAGAAACAGAACACTTGTTGCGGGATGTGCCCTAACTTGCAGCACAGAACTCTGAACAAAGTTTGCCACCTTGCAAAGGGCATGTGCCAGCTCACCCACGATTTTGCAACAATCCTTATAGGGGTCCTTTTTTTTGGTGGTGAATTGTTAGTTACAACTCGGCCAGATCAATCCAACAATACCCTACACGTAGTGCGGATATCTTCCCCGACTCCAAGCATCAATCTGTGTTCTGACTGATTTTGGCTGAGTGTTACTTGCTCAACACGCATATGGTGACACGGTCTTCAAAGCGTGGTTCCATATTCAGCTGAGAAACAAGATTTGCACTCCCTTTGCTTGTGGACTACATGTGTGTTTTTCACACGGGGAAAAGTGGGTTGTCTCCTTTTTATTAGGTACCCCACCCGAACCCGAACCCCCCAAGAAAAGCTATGGTAAAAAGGCGGTCCTGAGGGGCGGCCTGTTGTTGGTTTGCCTGCTCTGGTTGTTATGTTCGTCTCAAACCTGTTGACCACCTTCTTCATTTTTAAAAGAGGGTTTTGGGGAGGTGTTTCACCGTTTTCGTTAAGGGGGTCATTTGGGTAACTACACCCTCCCCCCCTGTGTTGCTTTTGCTTCGCAATTGACCCTGCACCACACGCATGCTATTTGGCTCAAGGCCCTATCTTGTACCGTTGCATTCATTCTGCAGCCAATGCAAAAAGGACCTACCGTACCAGCTCCCTTCGGGGATACGGTACCCCTGGCAGTGGGTCTCAATTGTGGTAGCGGAACGGGTTTTCCGCAGAGATCCAGACACAATGTCATCCGATGGAGAAGGCTTCGTGGAAGCCTATTCAAGTGTTGGCCGTTCAACCGGCTACACTGAAGAGACGCTCAACTTATCGATGACCGCCAAGCAGCCGCCATCGTACGACGGAAGAGTCAGCTGGTTTGGATATGAAGAACTTGTAGATGATTGGGTGACCTTCACAACTATTGAAGCATCCAAGAGAGGACCACTCCTCAAGACTCCAGTGAGACGCTCATATGTACAAGGCAGTCCTCCAGAACGACCTCTTGCAAGATCCTGACGAAGGAGTCAACTATTTCAAGAACACGCTGAAGAAGTTCTTCCTGAAAGGGTCGACCAACGTGTACTTATACAGACTCCTCAGTTTCTTCAATCATAGGAGGCAGAACACCGAGTTCCTCATATTTACATCAAAATTTGAGATCCTCTTGATGAGATTGAAGGCAGCCTGGATGGACCTGATGCCAGTTCATACGGCACAGTCACCAGAGTTCATAGCTTCAGTCCAAGAGGCCGATGCAAGGGCAAGCCGGACCGCATCAAGAGCTGCAACCTACAGGCCGGACGATTTGGAGTTCGAGGGCTGAACAGCTGGCCAAGACACTCGCGTCTCTCCAAATGGACGTGCTTGGCCACTTCAGTCCTGCACGCAGTTGGCTGCCTTAGGCAGCCCATCCTTGAGCCGGTCAAATGAAGCGTTGGCCGCGCGTTTTTGCTATCGCAGCGCGTGACGGTGATGGAAACCTGCATTGACTGGTACAATTGTTTTGTTTGGCCCAAGCAGAAAAATTTCCTTTGAGTCCACAAAAACCTTAATTGCGGGGAATCTTAAACTTCCTCTGCAAAAAGTCTGGCTAGCTGGCAACAAACATGGGGGGCCATGCAAGGCTTTGCAAGATGTGTGAGATGAGAACCTCGATGAAGATGAGTTCTACTTCAAGCACGCAGGTGAGCATCCGACCATGGAAGAGTTCAGAGCAGCGCAGCGCCCTTCAGGGTATCCACTGCGACTTCTGACCGGACTCAAGAAGTTGAGGAACTACAACGATCCCGAGCTCATGAAGTCATTCACGACCATTCTGGGACCCCTGCTTAGCCGGCTGGGGATTACATATCTCTTATAAATCACTATAAGACTTAGCAGCGGGTTTATAAGGGTTACAAAATGTGGTTTAGGAGGTGGTTTAGGCAAGGGTTTAGCTAAAGTTTAGCTAAACCAGCTAAACCTGTTAAGGTTTTTTTCTGTTGACTACAGCGCCTGTGTGCATTTTGTGCAGTACTGCGTTTTCCTACCGCAAGCGAGACATCAAGCAAAGCCGCAGCGGGCAGTCCGCGCGGCCCCAAAGACGCAGTTTTTCTAGAGCGATTCCACAGCTCGGATCAGAGCGCCCGCACGGCTCCAGCACGTCGCCGCATGCGCGAGCCCGCGCGGCCTCACAGGCAACAGCTGCGTGTCAGGCAGCTGCTGCCAAGCTTGAGCCGCCTCACTGGCGTCATCGAGACAGCGCTCGCAGCGCGCGATGACAACCGCGAGTTCTGCGCGAAAGGACAAGCAAGCTCGGAGCACCCCGACATGAGCATCCACCCGCACAAAGTCGCCGACTTTGAAGAGGATGCCGGTGAAGCCTTATACATTCGTAAACACAAGGGCATGTCTCATGAGCACACAGACAAGCATATACTGAAAAAGCCCAGCAGCGCATATGATCGGACACGGCCACGTCAGTGTCCAGGCGCGTCGAGCGAACAAGACCATCCGCATGCGGCGCCGCTCGCTGGTGCAGCATGATGTGCAAGCTCCGGGCGAGGACAGATCGCTCGAAGCTGGCATTCGGAGCCAGTCGCCCAGCTTGCTCTTTGAGCACCTTGTGTTTCCTCGCAGCATGATGTGCCGGGGTGCAAAAACAAGCACGACAGGGATTAATTCCAAACATGGAAAAAACACGTCGTGCGTGATGCTGTCCTTTCAAGGCTGAAAGCATCGAAGATGCAGCCGTCGCGAACAGCTTGTGCGCTGATGTGATGGATGTAGTGGTGCTTCGGAATGACACAGGACTCTCCGTGGGCCGCGACGAAGGCGTCCAGATGGCAGCGGACCGCGTCCTGCAGCTTCGCCGCCAAGCGGCGCAGAGCATCACCGGGCAAGACTTGCTTCTTCAGCCGCAGATACAGTCGCACCATGTGAACGCATTGAATCAGCGAGCGTGTCTCGGCCGGCAACACGTCGGCGGTAACCAGGGCGGCGAAGGCCGCAAAGATCGGGAGCACGGTCAGCAAATCTGAAGCGTCCCCTTTCCAGACGCCGTCTGATTGCCGCGTCATGGCAAGCTTGATCTCGCGCCATCGGCTGGCTGGGAAACTCCAAGCGCTGGCAAAATCAGAGACGCTTTCCAAAGAAAGGCCATGGCTTTTGCAAGCCGCCATGTAGCACTGCACCTCTACATGACAGACACCGCCCTGCAAAAAGCAATGCATCGCGTCCCATGTCAAAATGCTGATGGGCGGGAACTGCACGCGCACCTCAGCATCGAAAAGGAGGCCGCTGGGGTGAAACACGAGGCCGCATGCCTTTTGTAGGCTCTCCAAGTCTTTCGTTGTGGCTGTGCGTGCAGATTGGGCTACCTCGTCTGCGAGCCGCCACACGTCCGTGTCGGAGACAGAGCGGAATGGGCCTGTGCTGCAAATTGTCACAATGCCCGGGAGATCAAGATTGGCGCCCTTCTTGACCACATTCAGGCAAGCCTTGGGCAGGACAGCCGTGGCCACACACCAGAAAAGAAAACAAGATATTTGTGTATACAGGCTTTGAAAAGATGTGCTAAAAATGGCGATATAATAGCGAGAGAAGGAGCTACACATGGCTTGTATCCAGCAGCGCCTTTCGCTAGCAGCGTCGACTTGATGGCAGCCTCATCCGCGACAAAGTTCACGAACCGCACTCGGCCAGACCGATGGCCGTAGGTGAATTCTGCGTTGTGAAGCCGACGCACGACCGCACGGGTCACTTGCGACATGCCAGCGGGGATGGTCTTGAGTGTCTCTGAGCGAACGCAGGTCAACGGCACCCATAGATGCTCGTGCTGGAGGCAATGCCGCCAGTCTGCAAAGCTGAGGTAGACGGCAACGAAGCGCCGACGATTCTGAACTCTCAGCGGGTTACCAGCGGTGACTTCGTCGTGATATAAGATGCACCGCACTGGCGCGGCAGGACTGTCAGATCTTGCCCACGCTTCCATGCAATCGCGCCAGTCGCTGGAGGTCTGCACGAGGTAATCCACGGTGCGCTGGAAATCTAGAATAGGAATGGTGACGGCGCAGTCTGGCATTTGGAGATCTTCTACAAGGCCACGAAGAGGAGCCATAGCCTCTTCAGCATGTGCGTGCCGGATCCCGCTCTCTGACGCGGGGAGATCAGCGATGACGTCTGGTCGCTCTCTGGCAAACTTTAAGATCCGAGCCAGAGCGCAAGATGAAACGCCTCGCAAATGCAAGTCCGACACATCTGCCCTAGGTCGCTTCATGGCATGCAGAGGTGGCAGGACACATGGCGCCCGACACACGAGGCGCAGTGATGCCGCGCGCCCCGCGCCGCTGGAGCCGCCGCTCGCGTCACTCGAAGCAGTGACGCGAACAGGGGCAGCAGGCATCCGCGCGGCCAAGGCCGCGGCGAATTGACAAAGCACCCGCGCGGCCAAGGCCGCTGCGAACTTGCAAAGCACCCGCGCGGCCAAGGACGCTGCGAATCGACAAAGCACCCGCGCGGCCAAGACCGCTGCGAGTGAGAAAAAAAAGGAAGCGCAGAAGCTAGCCGCGCGGCACGAGGCCGCGGCGATTTTTTTTCCTGCAGAAGACGAGGCATATGCCGAACGGATCTGTGAGCAATCAGGGCGGTTCAGGTGCCCGCTTCCAAAACTGTGGCCATGAACAGACGCGCGCCTAGCTTCAGCTCAGCTGGCTGCGGCTGCGCTTGGGTCGGTCGCGCTTGGGGCAGGCGACGCAGTCGACACCGGAGTCAAAAGCGCGGCGGCCTCCTTCAAGCCCTTGGCAGCGTCGCCGGCCGTGTCGTTGGCCTCGAGGCATGCGGTGCGCAGGCTCTGCCAGAGAGGCTCTGTGGGCTCCAAGCGCTCAGCGGAAGACAGCAGCCTGTTGAGCTCGAACGACTTGTCCTGCATTGCTTTCTCAAGCTCTGCCAGCGTTTGCTCGAGCTCACACTCTGGCCCTTTTGCCCGCAAAGCGCGGGCGTGGGCACCGTGCTTTTCGAGCTTGGCGATTGCCGCTTGCAAGCTTTTGCTCCACTTGCGGCACAAGGTCTCGGCGTCCAGAGTGAGCACCGCATCGCCTGGCCGCGCTTCCTTGCGGAGGGTCCAGGCGTCCTGCTCCGACGTGGACACGTAGTCGTGGGAGTCGACGAAGTAGTACTCCGGCTCGTTCGCCGCGCGAAGGGCCTCTGACTTGGCCTCCCTCTGTTGCAACTTGGAGAGCTCCTTGGCCAGGATCTTCTCAGGGGGGTTGCCAAGGGCGGCGCCGACTTGCCAGCGCGACCTCAGTGCATTGAGAAAAAAGTTATGTATTCAGAAACTTATGAGAAACTGCTCACTCGAATAGGCTTTTTTTTTTTAGAGCGAGACGCCACCAGTGTCCCAAGTGGTTCTCCCCCTCTTCGACCTTGCTGGTGTGCGTCTCCGCGTAGCCGTGCACCCAGTTCAGACCCAGGTTGTTCTCGCGGTAGGTTGCTATGAGCTTTTTCTTTTCTTCTGGGTCTTTAAGCAAGGAAAGGCACTTAGCCGCGGCGCCCTCGGGACCCTCCTTCTTAGTCTGGTAGGCGAGCTTGTTGTGCAAGCTTTTGTAGGTCTCAGGGTCGATGCTGGCTTCCTTCTCGTTTTTTTTGCCCTTACCCTTCGCTTTTGCTTTAGGCTTAGCTGCTGGCTTTGCTTTTGGCGTAGTGGGCGCGGCGGAAGCGGCTCGTTTTCCCATGGCTGCGCTAGCTAGGTGGCCGAGGCAGGCGAAAGCGGCTATCCCTACCCTATATTGGATTGGAGCACGGGCCAAAGAAATGAATCAGGCAACTATTCAATCATTTTCCGTGTTATTCCAAAATGAAAAGTTCGAGATCCCTAGGGCACCTTGGTTGACACAGTGAGGTGGTGAAAGAGCAGTAGGTCAAACTGATGCAGCCTAATAAACTCATCATCGTTATCAATATCAATATTTTTGCCGCGCGGATGTCTCCGCTGCGGCATCTGCATGCTTCGACTGCGTGTATTTGGAAGCACATGAATCACTTGCAAACAAAGTATATATGACAACTGCCTGATCTAACATAGTAAGATAAATTCTGAAACCAGATATTGGAGTGCTATCTGATGGATGTGGATGTAAGTTGTACTGCGTGTGTTTGTGATTGAAATGAATCTTGATCATGTGTCGTGCATCCATGCTTATGTCTCTTGGGTTCTGATATGTGTGTGCTCTAAAAATACAACATGTTCACACATGCGAAAGTGTCTCATTCACAAAACTCATCCTGGAGACTACATAGTCCTTATTTTTTTATGTGCCTCAAGCTTGAGTATTTCATTAATGGATGTATCTGTGACTCATTTTTGAGGACTGTCTAATATCAAGCTTGCTTGTGTTTCATTGTTCCGAAAACGTGCATCTGTTTGCAGCTTGTGGTTTCACTCGAATGGATTTCCCACATTCACAAAATCAACAGTTTATTTTGTTGACGGTGTATTTGATGCCTGTTTTCATATCTTCACAATTTTGTTTAGATTTTTTGCATTGTTCATAGATCTGCCCAGATCCTTCAGGATCAGTTTTGTTTCAAGTATTGACTGCACAACCAAAATTTGAGAATATTGTAAAATTTGATGGGGTTGAAGATTTCATATTAGAAACATGTGTTCTAGTTTTTTTTGAAAAGACTTGATTTGTTAGATTCAGATCTTTGTTTCAGATTTATACAAGCTCTGAATTTGCAGATTTGATATCAGATTCAGATTTTTCAGATTTTTTCAGAATCTGAATTTTTCAGATTTTTTTTCAGATTCAGATTTTTTCAGATTTTTTCAGATTTTTTCAGATTCAGACAAAATCTGAAAAAATCTGAATCTGAAAATTTAAGTAAAGAAAGTGATGAAGATTCAGATTTTCAGAATCTGAAAAAATCTGAAAAAATCTGAATCTGAAAATAATCTGAAAAAATCAGATTCTGAAAAAAATCTGAAAAAATCTGAATCTGAAAATAATCTGAAAAATTCAGATTTTGAAAAAATCTGAAAGAAACCTGAATCTGATGTCAAATCTGTAAAATTCAGAGCCTGAAAAAATCTGAAAAAAGATTTGCATCTGATATCAAATTCAGATTCAACAAAATTGAAAATAATATATGATAAACTAGACAGCAAAGATGGTTTTGGAAATATTCGGGCCATCTGAATCTAAAGAAACTGACATCAATGTTTAAACTTCAAACCCATGGGATGTGACAAAAAGAAAAGACATACTTGAACACATGTAGAATTCACTGAATACATAACAGCTACATAACAGGCAATCTAAATAACCCAATGTTACTCATCAGTCTGAAAAGCTCCAAAGATGATGATACTGAAACACTCATGAGTTGTGTCACCACACAGACACATATTTGATCCGCAAGTCTCATCTCATCTAGAAGGTCTCATGTTTCAAAAAACAGTGAATATAACCAGTCACAAATCAAAAAAAACGCTAATTGGCAATAAGTCACAGCAAACCTAAAAACTAGCAATAAGTCACATCCACATCCACAGTAATAAGGAACTGAGATACAAATGATTGACTGGTACCAACCTTGCAGGATGCATCCATATGTTCATGAACAATGCTCCATACAAGACAACCAAAACATAAATCCTTCATAGCAGCCACAACATCCCCTTTCTCAAACCTGCCATGAATCGCCCTATGAAGAACACTTGTTTGATACGACCATGGACCGAAAGCGAAATCAACAAACATGTACTCTCAGTGAGCTAAGGCAATTAGATTGCCAGCGCCTTTTTTCAACTCTCCAGCCACAAAGTCGATGTCCAGGTCCTGCGATGGGAACGGACATCAAAGGCTGACCCAAATATAAGAAAATGATTGTAAGGAGAAACATGTGTTGGGTGAGACCCGTTTCCAACCAATGCTCGTGCAAGCAAAATTTAAACTGAGAAAAAAACGAATCCCACTCCGCGCGGCCGAAGCCGCAGCGGATAAATGCAAACCAAATGAAGGAATTAGAAAAGCCAAGCTGACACAAACTTACAAGCTGTCTCCTTAAGATGTTCACCCGCATGTTTGGACGCCTCCCTTTTACGAGGAACGCAGCGTGTAGCTCCCCGTCCTTCACCGCAGCGTGTTCGCGCCGGCCCGCTTCCGGTGCTTGCCCTGTTCCCGCTCCATCGCTCGGCGGGACCTGCGAGCGAACGGGCGCCGATAAGCAACAAAAACGAATGGGACGGGAGTGGCGAAAATACGTGCATCAAAACGTTTGCCCCTGACATAGACTTACATCCGAAAAAAAAACGCGAAGACTGCGACGCTGCGCGCCTGGGCTTGGCCTCAGCTGGAGCGGCCAGTGCCGGGGCTCGAGTTGAGCTGGAGGCCGGGGCCGAGGCTGGAGCGGCCAGTGCCGGGGCCAAGGCTGGAGCGGCTGGTGCCGGTGCCGGGGCCGAGGCTGGAGTGGCTTTCGCCTGTGCCGGGGCCAAGGCTGGAGCGGCCAGTGCCGGGGCTGAGGCTGGAGCGGCTAGCGCCGGGGCCGAGGCTGGAGCGGCCAGTGCCGGGGCCAAGGCTGGAGCGGCTGGTGCCGGGGCCGAGGCTGGCGCGGCCGGGGCCGAGGGAGCGGCCAAGCCTGGAGCGGCGGGTGCCGCGGGAGTGGCTGGTGCCGGGGCCGAGGCGGCTGGTGCCGGGGCGGGAGTGGCTGGTGCCGGGGCCGGAGCGGCTGGTGCCGGGGCGGGAGTGGCTTGTGCCGGGGCCGGAGCGGCTGGTGCCGAGGCCGGAGCGGCTGGTGCCGGCGGAAGCGGCTGTGGCTTGGCGCGCCAGGGCGGCAGAGCCTCCTTCGGCTCCGGCTGCGCTGCCTTGTCCTCAGGCTGACGCGAGCCTGCGGCCGAAGGCTCGGCTGGCGCAAGCGTGACTGGTGCACCCCCCAGTGGCAAGTCATCGGCCAGCAGGCGCGGCAGCGCCTCCCGGGGCAGTCCACCAGCAGCGGCGGCGAGGTCTTCCATCGCCTGCTCCAGCAGCGCTGACACCGGCGTTGCAGTTGGGGTGGGCGTCAGCGGCTCAGAGGTCGGCTCTTGGGCGGGCGCCGCCTCAGAGGTCGGCGACAGCGGCTCCTTCGGCACAACGGGCGCTGGCCCAGCGGGAGCCGCCGGCGCTGGCCCAGCGGGAGCCGCCGGTCCCGCGGTGTCCCTTCGCGGCACACGGCCGCCGTGCCGGCTTCGACTGCTGCTGCTGCTCCTGGCTCTGTGCCTAGTGCGCCTGCGGCTGCTGCTGCTGCGGCTGCTGCTGCTCCGGCTGCTGCTGCTGCGGCGCCGTCGGCGGCGCCTTCGGCGGCGCGAGCCTCTCCGCCATCGGATCTCGCCCGCCCTTATCGTCACGTGTATGGGAGTGTTTCCCATTGGCTGCGGGCCCGTGGCCGCAGCATGTGCAAGTGCAAGCGCAGCGCATGACATGGCCGCGCGGCCGCCGTGGGCCGCAGCGACATCTACACACAAAAAAAAAGCCATGAACGCGTCCACCGCGCGGCCGTGGCCGCGGCGGTGTTAGTTAGGTATGTTTCCTTAACTACTTCGACCGCTGTTTGTCTTTTTGTTCTTGCTTGCTTTGCGAATTTATTTATTTCCGTGCTTGCTTCTGACTTTCTTTCTGACCTTGACTGCTTCTGTACTGTGTAGGCTGTGTTGGCTTTAGTTTGCGCGACTGCTTGCTTCGTGCTGTCTTAAGGTTATGTTTTCTTCTCCACGGTGCGCACGCTGCAAGTGACATCCGCGCGGAGGTGGCCGCGGCGGACAAGCGCGCTTCTTTTTTTTCTTGGCGATGGCTATACGGCGCGTGCTCTGTGAGACGCTAAGCCTCCACACGCATTGGCACTTAAGTGCGCACACCCCCGAGGCCGCACAGAGTGACGCGCCTATATGGCGCGCACCGCCCCCCTCCCCCCATACGCCGCTATATGGGCATGTTTTTTTGCGTAAGTCACAGTGTGGTGGCCCGTCGGCTGCCTTGAGTGGACGTCAAAAAAAACACACCCATATGCGCTTGCGGCAGCCCAAGGTGCGGCTCTCCGCCGCCATAACCCGATCAGTGACATCGTCTCATGCAGTTTTAGTAACTAACTGTCATGCGAGAAAGCTGTTTGCGTTGTTGCGCTGGCTGAGTCTGATCGGGAGCGGCAGCGACGAGAGCCAGCACCAGTCCCCACCTAGTAGCCCCTCAGCCTCCAGCACGAAGGGGTGCATCCCAGCGCGTAGCGGCACCGTCCGCATCCCGCCTGGAACTTGTGCCGGAGCGTCTTGGGCGGAGTCTTGCTGTACTTCACCCGGACCGGCCGCCGCGCAGCGGGCTTCGCCTTAGGCTTTGCCTGGGCCTTCGCCTTAGGCTTTGCCTGGGCCTTCGCCTTAGGCTTTACCTGCAGGGCCTTCGCCTTAGGCTTGGCCGGGGCTTTCGCCTTTGGCTGGGCCTTCGGTGCCGCGGGAGCACGTGCCGGGCTGTCCATCCGCGCGGCGGGCCGCTTCATGGCCATGCCGACACGGAGACGCTGCACGGCGTTGACGACGTCGTCAGTGTTCTCCTCAGGCGCCTCCTTGGGGTCCTGCTGCTGCGGCAGCGGCTGCTGCTGCTGCGCCTGCGGGCGAGCCGCCTCTTGAGGCTCAGGAGCCGAGGGAGGCCCAGGTGCCGGGAGCGCCAGCTGCGGGCTGGCCTGCTGCTGCACGACCTCTCGGTCAGCACTGCCGCTGCTGCCACCGAACAGGTCGCCCAGCTGCTGCGCAAGCGCCCCGCCAGCCGACCTCCTCTCCGTGAACTGCAAGTTGCAGGGCTGCGGGCCGCCTTGCATCCCTCGCAGCGCTTGCTGCAGAAGCTGCACAGCCATATTGGCCACGTTGCCTTGCTGCGCGCCATGGCTCACCGGCAAGGTCGGAGAGAAAGCGCACCGCACACTTGAGTGGCTCTTGCGCAAGGGGACGCGTGTTGCCAAAGCGCTCACGGCCGTCGCCCATGCCTCCGTCACGGTGTGGCCCTGCAAGCCAGCTGCTTCCAGAACGGCCGCATCCAGGTCCGCTGGAGCATCCGGCAGCCTGGTCAGCAGCTGAGGCAGCTGCACAGCGGCTGCGAGCGCCGCCTTCCAGCGCGTCTTCATGTGGACGCACATGTTGTGGGCAGCCTGCGGATCCAGCTCGGTCATGCCTGCGCGGACACATATTGGGGACTGGGGACATGTTGTGTGTATGGCTTGCAAGAAAAATAGCATGCAAAGCCTGAAGAACTTTGCAAGCACCCAGATAACTTTGACAAGCAAGAGCCTGGCACGTACATGAGCAGCGCGGTCATGGTTCCCATAGTTTTCTGCGAGGGCAGTCGCAAGCCCAGCCGCAGAGACAGCTGCAGCACGTAGTTCACCTTGTGCGCGAGCGGGACGTGCACAGCCAGCCGGTCCGGGGCCGCGTAGTTGGCCAAGGCCGTGTAGTCCTGGTACACCTGCTGCTGCATGACTGCAGCGAGCTTGAGCTGAGCGTCCGCGCTGTCATGCATGTCTTGCGCGGGTGCCGCGCGGGCTCACGCCCGCGGCGGCATGCGCAGAAGCGAGACAAAAGCGACTCGGCTTCCCTCTTGCGTGCTGCGGACTATGCTCGAAAAAAGCTAAGTCTGCTAAGGGTATTTGCCCCGAAAACAGATCCCAAAAGCTAACCCCGCTAAACCTTATAAGGGCTGCGACCATGTTTGCTAAGTGTTTAGCTTGGGGTTTACAACGGGGGTTATAAAGCGGGTGATATTTCCTATAATCCCTAGATAGATTCTGGTAAACCTTAGAAGCGGCTTATAAACCTTATATAGGTTTAGCCAATTTATCTCGTTTGCGCTGGAGTTTGGCAGGCTTATAACCCAACTTAGCCGAGATACTAAACGTTTATAACCGGGTTAACATTAGCCAGCCGGCTAAGTGATGCAAGGAACTGATGGCCAAGTTGTCGACTACCTCAAGAGAAAAGACTATCCATCCAGCATCTCCCTCAACATCCTGACGGTGAATCACGGGAACCTCACAAGGAGTCCAAAGCTGGATAGTAAAGAACTAAAGTCATGGCCAATCAAGCACCGACCGCTCATCATGCAGATGATGCAGAGCAGTGCGCTTATCCTTTGCATTAACGAGTTGTCCGAGGTGGGAAACACGCCAGAGTCGAACTGTTGGCACGTTACATTTCAACGAATTCAACATTTGGAATGTTCAGATGTTTCTTCGTGCTCGAAGACGGTTGCAATGATCCGGACTATGATATTCCAACACCCGACTGTTTGGCATCCACCGGAACATCCATGTTCCTCAACCAGGAGAAGCATATTGGACAGAGATTGCCGCCACGCACCACCGTACAATGGCATGGCAAGAACAGCGAGATTGTCGTCATCCACATTGAGCAGAACAATGAGATTCGTGGAACATTTCCAAAATCCACTCAGAACCCTGTTCTCTCCTACGACGCCCGCCATGTCACAAGAGCTTACCTTCCCTTTGCCACCGTTGGAGTTTTCCATACTCATCCGAACGTCAGCCATGGTGCAGCAACAGACGACGTACAGAAAGGCATCATGCCGCTCGTCACTGAGTACCACTGCGATGCGATCACAGGCGACGCCAACAAGTCCGCAAATACGTTCAGTAAGCTACAATCCGTCTACAATCCTGAGCACGGCCTTATGAACTACATTATGGGTAAGTTCAAGAACCTCTGGAATGGAGCACAAGACATGCCGTTGGCGGAGCGAATGGATTTCACCATGTCGACCTCTCGCACAATTACATCCATTGCTCGTCACCATCTTTACATGAAAGAAGGTTCAGGATTTGACAGAACGTTTCCGGATTGCATGATGACCTTCGTGTTCAGCTGGGGAAGGACTGACATCCAACAAGAATTCCGTCAATTCGAGATTGCCAAGCTCGACCAAGATACGATGGATTCCATGATCGAAGATGTTGACAAGGCCATCTCCGACTACAAGGTCACTTCCGCCGAGCGCTACAAGCACACCAACAATGAGATGCTAATGCTTGGACCATGCGACTCCGACTCTCATACCCCATTGCTGGTCTACATTCGCAGCCTTGCAGCTGATCAAGAAAGGAATTACCACCGCAAGAAGGAGTACAATCAGAACAAGAAGAAGGATAATGAGACAGCATGGAAGCCATGGAACCAATCCTATCAGCAAGGATAGAAGAGCTCCGGCTACCAAGGATGGGAGGATTATGGCGGAGGATACGCAAGCCAATCCGATAGCAGCTACCGTTGGTACTCGCAGAAGCGATGAGATACTATGACAACAATCCACGCTGAGAACCATCACACGGAAAACGACACCACGAATTCCAATCGATTGATCCTCCTGCACATCAAGACTATGCCCGTGAGTGATCAATAGTTTCGCACAATCCCGCATGTACAAAGTTTCACACATTTCCGCCCTGCCAACAAGACATATACAGTTAGGTATCTCGTCCAATCAGTACAAAGCATTTCCCGTTCTGCCAACAAGACATTTCATCCGCGACAGAAATAGGATGATTTAATTTTCGATATGGCTACGGCAAGCATAAGTATGGCTACGGCTGCCATTTTGGTGTTCAGGGTCAAAAGAAATTGTGTCTGTTTTTGTGTTGCTTTTGCTTCGCAATTGACCCTGCACCACACGCATGCTATTTGGCTCAAGGCCCTATCTTGTAGTACCGTTGCATTCATCCTGCAGCCAGTACAAAAAGGACCTACCAATACATTCTCTACTACCACAAGGTACCCTCCCTTCGGGGATACGGTTCCCCTGGCAGTGCGTCTCACTCCTCCCCCCCCCCCCGAGGCCGAGGCGAACCTGACCTGGAACCAATTCCCGCGCAGGTTGCAATGGTGCACCAATGCCTTGCCAAGGCGCGGCTTCTCTGGGTGACCACTTCGGGAAACAGATCCCAAGCTGTCCACGTCGCCGTGGAGCCTGACTGAGGGACACTGCAAAATATGTTCCTTTCAAAGGTACCCTCTGGTGGGTTCCATGTTAGTGTTAGTGGACAAGAGGGTATGCACCATGGGTATGCGTGTCTGCCCTCCATCGCATGGGCAGTATTTCACGGGAGCAAACAAAAGGGGTCTGTCTTTATTTGAGGATATTTACGCTTTGTGGTTTTAAGGGGAAACCAAAAGGATAACTGATAATCATCATTTTGGGGGTTCCCGAAAAGAAGACACGCACAAATACGACTGGCAGCTTGGAAAGTGAATCGACCACCGGACCTTGGCAATTTACACAACAAAGTTGTCTTGTCCCCTCATACACCGTGGCGACCTTGCAAAAGGATTGATCTACCATTTTGTGCCTCAGGCCTCGCGATGAAGGTTCCGTTCGTGGGGAACTCTCGCTCCGGCTTGGTAATTGCATCAGAAGTATCGCGTGCTATAGTTTTTTCGCATGTGAGCTAAGAGAGCACACAGGACATGTTCACAGAGCGCGTCTTCAAGTTTCAGGTTGTCTCTGTTCGGTGGCCTGGCTGTCCTGCAGTATGGAGTTGGAGTTGTGCGCTGAGCTTGGTTTTGGCTTCGCAGTGAGTGAGTCTCCCACTCGCATGGGGTCTGTAAAAAGGAAGGAACCCCAACAAACGTGATTTGCCTGCAAACCCACCTTTAAGCCATCCGCACAAAGGTACTCTCAGCAATAGGAAGCCCGCCCACTGTACCGTTGGTACCATCTATGCCATTGTCCAACTGCCTTCCACTTGAGGTTGTTAGGGATGGACCCGTTACTGCGGATTAAGGGGTTCTAAGGGGCCTATGACCACGGCCCACTACAAATTGTTCGGACTTTCTGGACATGTTTTTTTTTGTAGGTACAGCTTTTGGACAGTTTCGAAGGTTGCAAGAGGAAACCCAATTTTAGGGGGTCCTCGATTTTTCAGACACGCCCTGCTGTCATTTGAGAATTCTCTCAAGGAAAGCCACGCCAGCTGGCTCGGTCGCCAGGTCCGTGCCGGGGTAAGGCCCGGAAAGCGCTCATTCGGCGGCGCGCACCCGGAAATCTGGATGTTTGTTTAACTTGGTGCGAGAAGTAGGGGAGGGAATGAACCTGGATATTCCTATGGATGGTGTATAGGGGTCATTCCCTCATTCCCTGCTGAGCAGCAAGTTAAGTAGATGGAAGTAGATGGTCAGATGACTTTAGGCCGCAAAGAAGTGCAGCTCTGAAAGATGAAGTATTTGACACACTGAAGTCTGGATCTTGAACGCTTTTCTGGCGTTGGTTGGACCAAGAGAGAAACGCTCATCTTATTATTAAACTTGATCCACTCGCGATGGATGTTGGTCTCCGGGAATCGTTGGCTTTGCGGTCCATGAAAGTGTGACTTGGTTGAGGCAAATGTATGTGCAACTTGAATGGACTTCAGAGCTTTCCTCCTTTGACCCTTCGATCACGAAACCTCGTTGTATTGGTATGGCTGTGTCGGGGGACCCCAACCGGCAGAAGATCCGAGGCAGATTTCAACCAGCACTAATAGGCGAGCTGCCGGCACAGGGAGACGCCAATCAGGTCCCAACACAGGAATTCACATGTTGAATTTATCAGATAGCTCATTTAGGGTAACTATTGAAAAGTAAACATACATTTTTTCAGATTAGTTGCCATCACGTCAGAGTACAGTAGTTAAAAAAGGCATATGGTTCACCAGTTCTATCAATCATATCAAATTCCAAGCAACAAACGTAGGTGTTGATATGTTCCGCCTTTGGTTGCCCTTCTCGCCTCCGCCAGTTGCCGCAGCGGCGCGAAGAGGGCGATCAGAGCTGCAGCCCAAGTGGAGCATCGATCTACCGTGTCTGTTGGGAAGAAAGCCCTCAGTTGCCCAGTGGCTTTCAAGCTCTCCCCTTTTGCGCCAGTTTTAGTTTTCATTTGATGCCCAAAGAAATTGCCACAAAAGCGCCTTTCAATGTGGAAAGGCTTTTGTTGCAGCTGAACTTGACACCTTCGCCCCCTCGGAAGACCATTTTGGAGTCGTTTCTTTTCGGCGAGCAGGGCTCGCTTCTTTGCGACCGGTTCGGTGCAACAAGCGCCTAGGCCCTGGCTATGGCACGCAAGCCTGGAACTGGCCCGAAGCCCGGACTTGGCTGTCCAGACACACATGACCGTCCACCAACAGATTGTAGGTTGCCTCTATATATATATATATATGTATATGGTCAGCCCCCCCATGAACTACCTTTCCTTCTTTCTTCATAAAATGACTGCAAGAACACTGTGTATAGTTTGCTTCTCACAAGAGGGATTTTCTGTTTGGGAGTGCTGTGGCCAGAAGACACATTGAGACAGGGATTTACTAGGGAAGCCAAGAGACCATTGCAATGGTTCCTCCAGGAGAGGCACAAATGCTATTTTCTCCGACTGGAAAGTGCGATTCCACTCTTTTTTAAACATGGCTGGCCTTTTGTCCGGGCGAATGCGGGCGATGCAGCGGAATATTCCGGGTTGTCGTGCTTGGAGAAGTGTAGGTGGAGAGGGCTTGTTTGTTAGTCTTGGAATAAGGACCCTTCCAAGTACTTTCGGCATGGTTCTCAAAAACGAGGTCTTTTGCAGTCAGGCAGTTATTTTGGGGGTCATGCAAAGTTCCAAGTAAAATGAACTGAGAAATGACGGCAACAGCTTCTTGCCGCTGCCGGTCATGTTTGCAAATTGTTCCAGGTTTGGTCTTGCTGTGGCTCTGTGCGTATCACTGCCATCGCCCCATGTCAAAATCAGAGCCCTCAAAGTTGTTTATTATTCTTGTCCATTGGTTTCTCTTCGATGCCAGCCTGAAAAGGCTTCAACCCGTTTTGGCATATCGAAAATTCGCACGAAGCCAGCTGCCTAGAGGGTGGCTGGCAGCATGCGCCAAGGATTTCCAGAACTGCTGCTCAAGCCAGGCTCCCAGAACCTCCCCTTCCAACGGCACAGGCGAGCGTTTGAATGAATCCAGAAAATGATGTTGGTGTGAAGAGGGGGGTTGCAAGGGCAGAAAGAAGCCAAGCATATTACAGGGACCTTCGTTGTTGGGAATACTGTTTGGGAGTGTGCCAAAATGGAACACTCGCCGTTTGGAGGCGATTGAAACCAACCAGATATCGGCGCTGCCAAATGTGGGACACACTCAGCTGTTCAATCTACTTGATACAACGCATATCCGTGGTTAGACGTATGCAACCGGGTTTTGTAGACATACCATTGCTGCAAATTGCGATGCCTTTCATTTACTAAGTAGGTTGAACTGACCCCGGTCCGCTCCCATCATCTCTCTTTGTCTATGCTGAGGATGAAGGGCGACAGGGAAGGAGAACAAAAATCGAGCCGCTGAGGGGACCGAACTGTTTGTTTGTTGAGTGCGGGTTTGCTCCGACCAAGCAGAAAGGCCTCTTATTCCCTGGCATCCAGTTCGTGGGGACAGGATCGGCACGCCTCGGGCCATTGGACCGTTGCGCAAGGGCATTGTTTACTGGATGTCCCTTATGGAAAACCAGGAACACCATTGGGAGCCCTCCACTGGAGGTTTTTGAAGGCTGTTTGGCAGAATGCTTCAGCGCACGGCCACCCGTGCATATCTTGCAAGGAAGCTTGTGGAAGTTGACATTCGAGACTGGGCATGTTGGCATACATTCAGGATAGGCCCAAGCCAAACCTCATGCAGCCTTCACCATCCCTTGTGCCTGGGGTTAAGCGGAACTTGTTTGAATTCAATCGCCGCCTGTCCAGAAGCTTCGATCGAAGTCACCTCAAGCCGATCTAGCGGAGCGGTTTGGGGCGGGGAGTAAGAAAGTATCTTGGACAAACACAATGTCGCAGCAGTTTCCACTTCGGATTGGAAGGTAGGCAAACCCTGCTCTTGAGGAATCCTCAATATTCCTCACAATTTGCTCCAGCATTGCCGGAAGAGAACAGTTCAAGATTGGACGACCAGAAAGTGATATGTGGGTGTGTCTTTTTTTGGGCAGACCCCAAAACTGGCGGTGTTCCTTCAATTTGCCCTTAACCCACCAATTTGCTTTTTCCGAAAGAGACACCCATATTAATTATTTTCAGGAAATTCAGTTGGTGCAGTCCGCCTTTTGTGTGAACTTAGGAGTTGGAGCCCTGGTTGCCGGAAGTCTCTGTCCAAGTCCCGAGCATCGCACACGCACGCACACAGACACTCCGAGGCCACTGGGGGCCTGATCGGGGACGAGAAAGCGGGCGATGAAAAGGGCGAGGACACCTTTGGTTTTTTGGGACCGACCCATCGGCTTCTGGTTTCGATTGTTTTTTTTGGGAGTTCAAAGCCTCCGTGTTCGAATTTCAGAAAATATTTGTCCGCCAAGACAAACCACCAATGCAAGCCACCGACCAGGGGAAAGCTGAACCTGAACTGGCTCTCATTGGCATGGGGGCACATGTGAATGCCGGAGCCAGCGATCCACTCCAAACATGAAGGCTGAGGGCTAGGCTGAGTGGGTGCACAGCATAGAGGTTAAGTTTACTAGAGAAAATGGATGGTTCCGAAGAAACTGAACATGGTCGGCTTCCAGTTCAACAGTCGAAAGAGTTCCTCAATTCGAATATCCAGGATTGTAATGGACACCAAACACTTTGCCCGCATGTTTTGTCTTTGCCCGGGTGCGCAGTTGCACCCAGTCAGACAGATGCATTTGCAGGTGGGTTCCTTCACGGTGCAAGGATTTCCCCAGATGGCTTGCTGCTGGGGCGTGAAATTAATGTGAGACTACTCCTCTTGCATGGTAGCCTATCAAGTGCTTTTGGCACACAAGAATATACATTTCTTGGTGGCTCCCAGCCATCCCCTGAGCCTTTTAGCCTTTTAGTGTTTAGTGGTAGTTTCCATTTAACCCACTGAAAGTTAAACTTTTCGCGGGGGATCTGAAAACGGGCAGCCCAGATATATAGTAGATCAGGCTGACAGATACAGATGTAAAGAGATTGCCGGGAGAGTGCCTGTATGCCAGCTGTCCAGACTCGGATTCCATCTGAAACAAGTTGGACTTTTTGGGGAAACGACAATGACACCAACAGTGTTGGGGAAAGCCTGAATTGCGTGTTTTTGTTTGCTTTTCCGTGGTGTCCCTTGAAGCAACCCCGAAAAGGTTTTCCTTCAGGAAGGATGTGTTTCCCACCTGTCTTAAGAGTTGGCGTTCAAACATCATGTTTGAGGCTTCCCCGCAATGGGCCTGCTATCTAAAACGCAAACTCGCCAACCAGTTCTATGACAATGTCCCGTACTTCTATCAGACTGAGCGTGGAACAGAGATGTGCTGCTCCTTTTTCGTGGCGAGCTCATCGGGGGTAAAGCGAGCTTACCATGATGTAGGTCCTTTAATTTGGGGATCTAATTCACATTTGCAGGTTTTGGAACTGCCAATTTTGCAGCTTTCGAAGGAAACCCAAAGCCAAGCGGAAGCCTCCGCTGTTGCTTCGTAGTTGCGTTTGGCCGCAAGGAGCCCAACGTTGGCAGCTTGGCAGGCTGTGTTTTTCCATCCCTTTTGGGCTCCGGGTTGATGGAACCGACAGAACCAATGAGGTGAGGGATTCTGTGCCCTAAGGAGCCTGGCAAGGATTCTTATACGGAGCCTTACATATAAGAAGCCCTACAAGGAAGCCTATAAGGATTATGGTGGTTTATACAAGGCCTTGTAGGGACGCTTATGCGGAGCCTCATAAGTATTCTTACTATATAGGCTAGGGTCTCGGAGAAAAGGGGGGGGAGGTGGGTGGGGAAGGGAGGGTACGAAGCCGTGGAGAAAAGTGCAGAGATTTAGCTTCCTGTGAAACCACGTGTTGTGCTCCCCAAGGGCCGCTTGGCATGGGCTCTGAGCCCATCTTGTACCTGTTTTTTCCAGCCATAGGGATACCTCCCCCATTCTTTCCAGGGATCCGGATCTTTCTAGAAAACCTCCAGAAAATCAAGGGAAAACGAAACGATGGTTGAAAATAATGGGGACTCATCCCCTGGAGCCATGCCCATGTCCCGTTCTCAGAATCCGGGAGCCCTCATGTCTCCTCAACGCCATCCCAACAAACACGGAGGGTCCCTGTTTCGCGACACACCCCGTTCGACACACCCACGCGAATCGCCAAGGAGACGCGCCGAACGGCTTCCTAACTGCCCCATGCCAGCCGGGCGGCGGCTGCAATCCCTGGAATCAGCCATGGCCTGCCTGGCCGAGCGACGGATTCGCAACTTGCTGAAGGGTGTTTGTTGTGTTTTTCGTTGTTCTTTTCTTTTCGAAGGGTGTCCACCTTTGTTTCGCCTCTGCCTCTTTTGTGAGGGTTCTCTTGTTTCTTAAACCAGCCAACTACACACATCCCTATAAATCCCTGTGGTTTGTCCCTGGTCACTCAAGCAAGGCAATGTCTGGAAGCTGCAAGGCGCCGACCAATCCATGGGGCACGCCTTGCAACCAACCAGCGCATGGACCTTTCAACGGCGGTTTCTGCGGGCAGATGCCAAACGGGACGCCCTGTGCGCCACAGCCCATGAGCGCAGCATTTGGTCAGCCCATGGGTCCTTGTGGACAAGCAGGCACCCCTTGCAACCAGCCGCCCATGAGCGGTCCCTGTGCGCAGTCGTTCCCTGGGACGCCCTATGGGCAGCACTCCATGGGCAGGGCCTTTGGTCAGCCCATGGGCACTCCTTGCAACCAGCCGCCCATGAGCGGTCCTTGCGGGCAGTCGTTCAATGGGACGCCCTATGGGCAGCACTTCATGGACACAGCCTTTGGTCAGCCCATGGGCACTCCTTGCAACCAGCCGCCCATGAGCGGTCCTTGCGGGCAGTCGTTCAATGGGACACCCTATGGGCAGCACTCCATGGACAGGGCCTTTGGTCAGCCCATGGGCACTCAATGCAACCAGCCGCCCATGAGCGGTCCTTGCGGGCAGTTCAATGGGACGCCCTATGGGCATCACTCCATGGAAGCGGCCTTTGGTCAGCCCATGGGCACTCAATGTGGTCAAGGAGGAACCCCTTACAACCAGCCACCCATGAGCAGTCCATATGGGCAGTCGCTCAACGGGACGCCCTGTGGGCAGTACTACATGGACACAGCCTTTGGTCAGCCCATGGGCACTCCACATGGTCAAGCCGGCGCCCCTTGCAACCAGCCCATGGAATCTTGTGTGCAAAGCTCTCACAACCAGCCACCCATGAGCAGTGGGCAGTCGCTCAGTGGGACGCCCTGTGGGCAGCACTCCATGGACGCGGGTTGTGGTCAGCCCATGGGCACTCAATGTGGGCAAGGAGGAACCCCTTGCAACCAGCCACCCATGAGCAGTCCTGGTGGGCAGTCGCTCAATGGGACGCCCTATGGGCAGCACTCCATGGACACAGCCTTTGCTCAGCCCATGGGCACTCCACATGGTCAAGCCGGCGCCCCTTGCAACCAGCCCATGGAACCTTGTGTGCAAAGCTCTCACGACCAGCCACCCATGAGCAGTCCTTGTGGGCAGTCGCTCAGTGGGACGCCCTATGGGCAGCACTCCATGGACACAGCCTTTGGTCAGCCCATGGGCACTCCACATGGTCAAGCCGGCGCCCCTTGCAACCAGCCCATGGAACCTTGTGTGCAAAGCTCTCACAACCAGCCACCCATGAGCAGTCCTTGTGGGCAGTCGCTCAGTGGGACGCCCTGTGGGCAGCACTCCATGGACATGGCCTTTGGTCAGCCCATGGTCACTCCATGTGGTCAGGCAGGAACTCCTTGCAACCAGCCACCCATGAGCAGTCCATATGGGCAGTATGGGATGCCCAGTGGGCAGCACTCCGCGGACACGGCCTTTGGTCTGCCCATGGGCACTCCATGTGGTCAAGGAGGAACCCCTTACAACCAGCCACCCATGAGCGGCACTTATGGGCAATCGCTCAATGGGACGCCCTGTGGGCAGCACTGCATGGACACAGCCTTTGGTCAGCCCATGGGCACTCCATATGGTCAAGCCGGCGCCCCTTGCAACCAGCCCATGGAACCTTGTGTGCAAAGCTCTCACAACCAGCCACCCATGAGCAGTCCTTGTGCGCAGTCGCTCAACGGGGCGCCCTGTGGGCAGCACTCCATGGACACAGCCTTTGGTCAGCCCATGAGCACTCCATATGGTCAACCCGCCGCCCCTTGCAACCAGCCACCCATGAGCAGTCCATATGGGCAGTATGGGACGCCCTGTGGGCAGCACTCCATGGACGCAGCCTTTGATCAGCCCCTGGGCACTCCATATGGTCAAGGCGGCGCCCCTTACAGCCAGCCATCCATGAGCGGCGGGTCTTTTTGCCAGTCAGGTCAGGACTTGCAGGCGACCGCGTTCGACCAGCCCTCTTTTTCCCCACCTTTTGCTCAAGGCGCCCATCAACGCTATGAGTTTGCCGAGCCCTGTGGCCAAAGCTTGCCACCCCCGCCGCCACTTGGCTGCTAGCCAGGGAACAGAGTCTCCAGATGGAAGCTGGCCAGCACACCATGGTAAAGTTATTTGATTCAACGGATTCCCCCACTTATCTAGTCTTCAGTTACTTAAAGGCGTTGACAGAGTTCGCACTCCAGACCGCAGCCTGTGTTGGGGGAGGGGGAGAGCTGAATGTTCATGTCAGAATCTTGGAGTTGGTGCTTGCGCCTCTCGTTGCAGCTATGCTTCAATCAGGCACGAGTTCCACCCTGAGTTCCGAGGAGGCCGTAGAGTTCCACTTAACTTGAGCATGACCGCATGTGTATACATATATATATATATATAATTATATAATTATATATATACACATCGTAGTTATGTGCTGTACATCCGCATCCGCACGCGTTTCCTGTGGCTTTGGCATTTGGTCTGGTCCCTCGGCCTCCACGGGACCATTGGTCTTGGGGTTGAACAGGCTGAGGCACAACTTACATGAAAAGAGGGCGCACAGCCAACGTATCCAACGTATCTACTGCGCAGTGGACCAAGTGATGATGTAAGTTCGAGCCGACCTTTCCTGGCCCTTTGCATGTTGTCCATGACATGGAAACGCTGTAAACCCATAGGCCCATAGGGCCCCTACCAAAAACGATAACTACAACACCTGCTTGACGAAGACAAGTAATTCTGGCGGTAGCTCATGTGTTATTTGGTCCCTCTATGGATATCCTACCTCCGTGGATTCGGCCTCGCGGCTGCCCGGCAGCTTCATGAAACGGAGGGCCGCTTCCCTTGTGACCAAGGGCAGAAAGTTTGCCTGGCTCGCCCTTTGCGGCAGGCGCTTGTGGCCGGCGCCCGTTCGGGCAGATTGGGGGGAGTTGGGGGGGGGGGGAGTGGATGTGGATGGGTGAGTGCATCGTTGGGTGGGCTAGGGCAGGTTTGACCTGCACTATCTCCTGGTAATTAGAGATGTCCCATGGATTTTCCCAGGGCCTTAAGTGTGGTTTTGGAGAAACATGGGGTGAGCACAACATTGACCGTAGGGGGGGGGGGTCTCATCCTGTGCTGGGGACCCCCCAAGTGTATGTTGCTGGACTGGAGTCAACTTCTGGCGGGGCGATTTTGCCGTGCATCGGAGAATTCGAGAAGTTGAACGGATACGCAAGGCATAGCCTGGATTTGCCGGGTGATTTTTTCAAGGGCTTGCACGGTGAGCGCTTTCAAGAACCTCAGCTAGGTGTTGGGCCAAGCTCGCCGGGGCCTCAGCTTGAATCCCAAATGGCTTGGTGAGATGCACGATGCATCCAGTGGGACGCTGGGGACTTTGGCCACTCCACTCGCCTCAGGAGTGAGACTTGTATTTTTTGGTCTCCAAAAAATGACTGATAGCCCTTAATCTTTACGGTGGCGAGGGTGCTGGGAGCTGGGGAGCTCTAAAAGGTCATGGTTCTGAAAGTCGCACCGATTCGGACATATTGACTGGTTTTGAAGCCATTTGCATCCAAGGGCCTGGACACCAAAATCGTCCAGGCTCAGAAGCCCCTAGTCTAGTGGAAACATGATGGCTTACTACCCGGGGAGTGAAGGGGTTGTCCAAGTCATCAGCGGCTCTTCCAGAAATGTTGCTCACTCACCTGATCGCTGAGCTGCTGGTTTTGTCTATCTCGACCCTCAAAGAACCCATGGCTGATGAACTTCATGTTATGATCCCAAAAGCGTGGTGTCCTCTGGTGTCCTTTTCATGAGCACTCCAAAAGACTTTGTTGTTTCGGGTGTTCGCAATATATGCTTCGAGTCATTCAGGTGGTGTGAAGTCATGGGTGTGGCCTCCGGATCGCTCAAGCCGAGCGAAATCAGGCGCTTTGGCCCTGCTTCTGCAAGCGAGTGTTTTGCTCGCTCGCATATGATCAGCCAGATGACCCTGGTCAAACAGCCCGGAGATGCAGCTTTAAACCCAGCGGCCACCCCCTATAAATACACAGAGGTTGATTAATATGGGGTCAACATGAAGGTCTGCCATGGCAGGAGGCAGATGCGGCAAATGGACGGCAGCTTTCCCGGGAGAGAGAGAGAGAGAGACAGAGATGTTGAGGCAAAACCCGGGACCCGACATGAACTACTACGAGTTCTGAGCCCGAACATGCATGTCTCCAGTTTGTCCTTGCACTAGCAAACAGAGTCAACTTGTCCAGTGAAGCGGTTTATTTGAGTGTATATGTACAAAGATGGGCAAGGTTCTATGTCACTCACTTTTCAGTACATTTGCTGGAGTGCTTAGACTGCATGACAAAAGTGGATCGCCCTCGAGTCGGACAGATCGCCCTTGTGAGCCAACGACGGAAAAGATGTGACGCTGCTGTGGATCGGTCGAGTGGGCACTGAGCTCACGCGGCAGTAGTGTTGCTGAGTTGAGTTAGAAGTTGAGAGGCTGGATTCAAAGTTTGGATGTGTCTGAACATAGGGGACCCCAGCTACTTGCGAGTGTCCTTTTGGTTGTCTTCAAAAAAGCCCCAAAAAATGAAGCCGGAAAATGACACGCCCACGTAGAGCAAACCCGCATTCTTCAGAATGTCCGCAAGCAGTCATGTCAGCGCTGATCGTTTCTGTTCCTAAAAAGAAAACTGCGAGGGATATGTAGTTCAGATTTTGTTCCTGAAGACCCCCTACTTTCCGCCGAATTTGAGAGAACCTGGGACCGTTTTTCCGCGTGCATTTGCCCACAGGGTTTGATAGCAAGAGCCCGCGACATGCCATGGGGCATGTGCACACCAAGATGGCGGTGTCCTTTTGGGAACCCCTTCAAAGCGTTGCTTTGAAGGGAAACCAAGGGGGAAAAAACATAAATTTGGAAGTTTCCACATGTTGTTTTGGAGACGAGCCAGTATTGATCGATTATTGGTGTCCAATGACCAACAGGCTGACACTCACCAAATTACGCTCGAAATGGCCGAGTCTTAGTCTAACCACATCAGCCTGAGGCAACCTGAATGTGAATAATGCATGTTGGTTTGTACATCGTATCCTGACTGCAGCACTTGGTGACATGCCATTTGACCACAGCCAAACCAAGCAGGATTATATAAATTACAGAGTTGTATATTTCATTCAGCCAGATTGGTTGGTTCGCTCAGCTTGCATCGCTCCGGCCCTGGAACTTTGCTCAAGTCCATTTTGCTGGAGAAAAACAACCCCGGCACAGTTGCTCACTGGTTCCAGATGCAATATCTATTTGCTTTGTGTTTTGCCAGGTGCCACTTCTATCATTTTCCGGACCCTGTTGTTTGTATGGCCAAACTCAGAATATAGACCCAGCTGCATTTCACTGGCTACAAACAATGCATGTTCGGCTTATGATGAGCCCGGCTGGCAAGGCAGCGTGCTGCCCTACCACATTGGCAAGTAGGTAACACCACGTTGCTCTTTCTTTCCAAGCACAAAGAACCCGGGCAGCATAGGGCTAGCAAAAGCGTCCCAGCTGATAACAAATGAAACTTTGAGGTAATGGAGTTTTTCACCGACACCGCCAACAACACCATCACCGCAACAACGGGCACCGCTTCGTGCGTCGAGTAGATAGCCTAAAAGCACACACATCCTATTCCGCACACCATTTTACAAGCTGGACGTGTAGGTTCCACGTAAGCTGGCCACTTGTGGCTGCCTCGCCGCCTATCAAAGGCGGTGCTCGCCTAAGGCACGCGGCAATGGCGCCCAAAGCGGTTCAGGGCCATTTCTGCGAGCTGCCGGAGCGAGGCACCTCGACGTGATTTCGACGTGATTTCGGTGACAGGTTTGGACCCCTGATGAGCATAGGTGTCCTTTTGTGTTGCTTTGGTAGAAAAATAGATGGCCCTGGTTTACCTGGTGGTTTAATCATCTACCAGGGCCATCTATTTCCCCTAAGAGGACGCCTATGCTGATGAGTATAGTCTGCAGGGCCTTCCCTTTCCGAGTAAAGGATCCCTCGAAAATGGGACACCCGCCCTACTGCGGATGGACGAAATCATGAACCAGTTTGAAAGCATGGGAAAGCATTGTTTGTTGGTATTTACAGGAGAGTCAGCATCCCAAGGCTTCGTAGGTGGTGCAGGATTTCGTCCATCCACAGTATTAATCAACCAGCGGTTCGTTAATCCAGGGTCAATATTAGTGGGGTTGTCTTGACCTCTCGAAGCTGCATTTTTTATTGGACCCATCATGTGCTCACTTCTGCACAACGCAAATCGACCAGAAAGGACCTTTCGGTTTACCAACTTTGGTCGAGTCTAAGTCATGGCGCCAACAGGTGTCATCTGTTCTTCCCAGGTCATTGGAGCAAGTGTGTTTTAATCCGTTTGTAGTGTAGTCCTTGCTCAGTTTCTCTTACCGAGCTTAGGGCAACTACGAGACAGGCAAGAAGGTGCCACATCAAAGTGCATTTTGACCAGGCGGTGCGCTCATATTCTCCCCAAAACGGTCCCTGTTCTCGGGGGAGTGTGGCTAGAAGCAGTGACATGTATGAGGACGGGGTCAAGCAATGCAGACTCAACGTAATGAAAGTTCAAGGACCCAATGCGCAATGCGGCATTCAGCGGCTCAGGCGTCAAGCTCTACTATGAGATTCAAGGCCCAATGCGGCGTGATTTTCAAGGCAAGGACGCTTAGGACGTCAGAGGGTCGGCAGGTTTTCAGATGTTTTTTTCAGGATGTTGAAACCTCAATCACTGCTGATTCTACATTCAAGACACGGGGGGATGTGAAATGATCTCGACCCCGAAAATCTGAAGGGCGAAGCTGCTGAGCTCGCATCACGAGGGTTTTCAATTCGAGGTCTTGGTCCAGACGAGCTACTGCTCAGCTGTTTGCTGTCCAGCTTTTCTCAAGAGAAGCTTCCTGGCCAAGCTTCCAGTTTCGCGGGCCCTTTGTGCTGGCGTGCGGATTACACGAGGAGGTTCTCTCGCTGTGAACTCTTGAGACAAAGCCTCATCTCTGAGCGCCCATTTGTTCTTGGCCTCCTTCACCTACGCATTTGTTGCCAAAAAAGTTAGGGCAATTCATAAGACGCTTACCTGAGGTGAGCGAGCACACCCGTGGTGGTCCCTTTGTTTGTGTTTCTGGTGCTCACAATGTATCCAGAGGCTAGGTCGGCCTGGGGAATGGTCTGGGCAGTGGCTAAGTGGAATTGTTAGCAATGATGTAAGGAATCATGGCTGCAGAGATTCAGAAGGCGGTAGTGGAGCGCACCGTGGGATTGCCAAGCGCTTGGAGCATGTATGTGGCATGGCCATCCATAGCCCAACAACTTTGGAATGAGGTTTAGAATGCCTCGTGTAACCAAGCTGGGCGGTACACCTTCGGAGACAGATTTAGTTATGTGAAGCTGATGTGCATATATGTGTGTTTACATGATATACACGCTATACACATACGCTATATACACACATAGGTGGTGGTCTGCCCTTTGGAGGCGACAAGGAGGAGGTGCTCTTCCTACTGCTGGGCTCCGTGGCTGATCTGCGGAAGACCACGGACCAGCAGTTCGTGAACGCCGGGGTGGGGATGCTGAAGGCCGGACCTGAGCCACAAAGAATCGAGAAACTCGCTACATCCCCTCCTTCTCTACCGCTATTGGGTTGGATCTTTAGACTTTAACTTGTTGGATTCCCTTCATATGTCCTTTGAACCAGCAACAAGTTGAACTTTTTGCTGGGGGATCTACTGCACCCAAGCCTCGAAAGATTGATTCAGAGAGGGTGACCCTGGAGATCCCCATTTCTAGTTTCACGTTTTCTAGCCTTTGGTTGGCCTCAAGGTAAGGGGCGTTGGTACCATCTTACCCTGTGCCCGTACCTACAAGCATGGCAGAAAGTATCCAAATCCTAGGAGTAGGTTTATGGACCAAGGATCAGGGTTCCTCAGAATATGCCCATTTGGCGTGGCTTAAACGTTACATTCTGGGCCAAGCAAGTTTCATCATTCCCCTTTCTGGATTCTGAGTGCCTCAAAGCACAGACAAAGCACCCTGAGTATATGAGTGTGCCCTCAAAGAGAACGGGCCCAAGAACTGGAGCGCTTTCGATTTCCTTTCCTAAGATAAAGCAGCAGCGAGAAACCCATCCAGACCTGGGTGGCACTTGGCTCCGGTGTTTGGCCTTTGGATTCGTAGGTCGGCATCCCCTTTCTGAGGCGCAGGAACTCAGCCTTTCCAGGTGTCCCAGTCTTCTGGCGCGGGGCTCCGCCCGTTTGCCTGTTGATTTCTTTGAGCTGTGGGGAAAAAAAACGGCGCGGCAGAAGTATCATCTTTGTGTTTGTGTGGCCTGCGGAGAGAAACAGCAGACGAGCAAGGGAGAAGTTGGAAGACTCACCCCGCGAAGGTCCACCGAAGTCCTCTTGATCAATCGGAGTGACTGGATCCTTTGGTTGTATTTCTTGTATTCTCAGCTTCATTGGTTGTGAGGGAAACAACTGATTCCCACTGCTTTGGCCTTTTGCCGGGCTTGAGATTTCCAGGCTTTGAATCCCCCAAAACGGGCGTTTGGGCCACCAATCAGAAAGGGGCGCCCTTGCAACGGGCTAGCGACGTTTTGGCGTCAGGACCTTAGGAGAAGGAGCAAACAGCGAACTGGATGCACAAAAGCCCTTGCGATTCCACCTGTGAAGTTCTCTTGGAAAGGGTCCGTGTCTTTTTCAGCTAGGGGCCTCCTAAAATTGAACAAGGACATGTTACATGGTGTGTTCCAGAGAAACAAAAGGAATGCAGCGATCCTCTCATTTCCGAATCTTTCGGCTGGCAAGCTGTAGCCCTGCATGCAGATAGGTTGCAATGGAAACCGGCAGCAATCCAAGACAACATGATGCGTCTGAGATTCTGCTTTCCCACTATGGAACCATCACTGAACTTACAGGGTTGTCAGGAAGAAGCAGTGCAATGTACTCAGCGGACAACAAATATTCAACCTAACCAAGCATGCAACCTTCGGAAACCATACTGTTTGCGGGCCCAGCTCCTTTTCAGAGGCCCACTTTGGGGGTTCAATGTTGGTTAGTTGTTCGGTTTGAACCCTTGATCGCACAGGGCCTGGTTCAAAGAGTTCCGGGGTCAGTGGCTGTCTTGACAGCATGCAGCATGCCCCACTCAAATCACTTGGGGCCATTCCAAGAGGATCTTATGGCTGTGTTCAATCCCGGGAGTGGACAAGCACCCTCAGTTTCAAGCGAGCACCTCCCCCGGGTGACAAGGTTGCATGCTTTTTTGCCGGAGGTCTTTGCATATGATCACCGTAATAGCGGGCGATCGACCATCAAGGACAACTGCGAGCAGTCGAGTCATGTCGATTCCATGTGGTTTCCCTCCTTTTCGTGCCGGCTTCTCCTGGTTGAGCACTACAAGGGGTTCCAAAAAGGATGGAACAAAAACCGGTTTTGGGGGTTCCATGTTCATTTGGAGGTGAGTACTGCTGAAATGGGTTGTGGCATTTGCTTGCCGGCAGCGACCAACGACCCGCAAAGCCCTGTATCAATGTAGGGCCATGCAGATCCACCGGAGCAAATGGCTCCCGACGCCTGAAAAAGTAACTCGGAAGCTGCTCAGACACGTCCTACCACGGACCGAAGCTGGGAGGCGGAATAATTACTTGGAAGCTTGCATGCCAGCAACTTGTGCGCTGTCAGTGAAAGTCGACCAACATTTGCCAGGCAGGCCATCCATGCCTCGATTTCAAAAGTTCACTTCGTGCTGATTGAGCAAATTCACAGCCTATGCCCAGTGTTTCCAAGGATGGCACATTCGCTTGTTCGTTCTCCTTCGTTTGGGTTTGTCTCCAACTGATGGGCTCCTTTCCAACGTTGGCAGAAAGCTGGTGATGCTTCTCCTCTCGGACACACCCAAAAAACTTCTTCTGGTCTTCCATGGTCTTCCCCATTCTTGGATTCCAAATGGCCATAACCTATGGCTCCATTTTGGGGTGGATGAACATCCATTTGCCACTTATTTTGATGTTCACCAGGGGTACAGGGTGTTGACCCACAGCCAAATGAAGAAGCCGCCTGTCGCCGCGTTCTGTTCCTCGAAGTGGCTCGGAGGACGAGCCCTGCACGATGGAGGACTACGCGGACGATGCGGCAGCCCTACTTCAGGCGGTGATGCCTGACAGGTGCGCATGCTCACCTGCGCTATAGGGCTTGAGAGGGTGTGCAGTTTCTGCTTCCCTGGAGTTGGTGGTTTGGAGGTTAGGTGGTTTAGGGTTAGGTGGTGTCCCATTTACCCTCTACAGCAACCAGGGGATCAAATCCAAATCAAACTCCCAATCCAAGCCACCAGCGAAGGGGGTACCTGAGAATATGTGCATGGAACCCAAGAACTGCACTGACGGGAATCTCCTTTTTTATTGTGTTGGGGAAGTTCCATTCACATCCTGCCCGGATGTGTCTGGGAAAATTCCAACGAGCTCGCCGATTCGGAGTAAAATGAGCAAAGACTGCATGATGAAGGTCTTTTCCTTGTTTCCGATTTGTGAGTTACTGAATTATGTTCGGACTAATCCGCAGGACCGTTGTTTCCTACTGAAATGCTTGGGAAGTGTCCTCCATTTGAGTGAGGCACATTCACTTCGGCATGTGTCAAAACAACGGACTCGATGAGATGGTGTGGCTTCTTTTTGGTGGTGGTCTTTGCGGACTCGAAAGGTGCTTTTCTAGTTTGACACATGGCCAATCGAAAGTGGGTCGCTGGTTTCACAAAGCACCCGCCAGACCATTTCGGATTGGAGGATAGAGAACCTGCCTTGTTTGCGCGTGTGACTGCAGTTGTCGGATGGGTATGGGTTCAGGGATTTCTTGCAGATAGATCAACATCGGTTTTGGGCAAGCCCCTTTAGGGTGCTTGTGGTATTCCTTTTGCATGAACCTATCACTTGTTGGCTGGTCCGGTATTTTGGGTCGTATCGCCCACTTGCTTGAATGACTCGTGCAAATCCAAGCTTGCAGACTTGCTGGAGCTTTCTCGGAAGGTGAAGAAAACCAAATAGTCAGAATTGGTTGCGTGCTGATTCCCTGCAACAAACGTTCCAAA
>CAUJNA010000167.1:280000-290000 GCA_963377175.1 Effrenium voratum
TTGGCCCCAACATGATGAGTTCCCTTTTCACGTTGAAGCACCCCAAGGAGGGTACTCTGCACATTTAGACGACATCAATCAACCTCTGGTAACAAGAACATGATTGCCTTTGTTTTAAACCCTAAACACCCCGGCCCGGCTACAATCAGGACAGAGGCCAAAAGCCGCACTAAGGTCAAGTTTGAAATTGTCCAACTGGGAGGGAAGTTATCCATTGGCATTGGTTGTTTCGATGTGTCAGGCTCGGTGTCAAAAAACTGATTTGGTCTTAGTCAACTTAAGGTAAGGGTGTTCCCATCAGCCCAGTGGGACCCTGGGCCCAGTAGAGAACGACACAAAGTAGTCCAAGAGAAATCCGAAACCAGTAGAGGGAGGGACACGACACCCCTGATTGCCCCATGCCCACTAGGATATCCGCATACGTTGCCTGTGGCTCATGTGCGTTTGTGTCGAAGCTAGGGACGCCTATAGATCAAGGGAAATAGTTGACGGCAAGCAAGTTCAGTGAAAGTCCAAAGCAACACGACGATTGCACCCACATAATCAAACATGGAACCGGAGTGCGGGGCCGCCCCTCCTTTGACTTGTTTGTGTGTGTGTGTGTGTGCATATGTGATTATCTATATTCATATAGAACTATTATATATATATATATATATGTGTAATGTTGGCGCTTGATTAATAAAGGCACCCCCCTCGAACAATGGAGGCGCCAAAATAAAGGGGGCGCACTTTTGGGACGTCCAAACAATGGAGGATTTTGGGGCCCAATTCTACTTTAGTATGCCACTTCCTTTTTGCAATTCTACTTTAGTCTTGCAGCCACTTCCTTTTTGCAATTCTACTTTAGTATTGCAGCCACTTCCTTTTTGCAATTCTACTTTAGTATTGCAACCACTTCCTTTTTGCAAATCTACTTTAGTATTGCAGCCACTTCCTTTTTGCAATTCTACTTTAGTATTGCAACCACTTCCTTTTTGCAAATCTACTTTAGTATTGCAGCCACTTCCTTTTTGCAATTCTACTTTAGTATTGCAGCCACTTCCTTTTTGCAATTCTACTTTAGTATTGCAACCACTTCCTTTTTGCAAATCTACTTTAGTATTGCAACCACTTCCTTTTTGCAAATCTACTTTAGTATTGCAGCCACTTCCTTGTTGCAATTCTACTTTAGTAGTGCAACCACTTCTTCCTGAGCATATTTTTTGGAATACTACTTTAGTATTGCAACCAATTGAAAGGGGAATGCTTTTAAGCAAGAGGCCACCAATTGAAAGGGGAATGCTTTTGAGTAAGGCAACTGATAGCTTATTTTCTGGGAGGGGGGGTGCCACTATTGTGGTCCCCTAAGACTATCACATTATTGCGGTTCAGTCGGGTCTGTGAGGGGTACCCTTGTCCTGATTGTTTTTTGCATTTGTTTAACACAGTTTAATAAAGAATTTGCAGTTTCAGGGCTAGGGATGGTTTTCAAATTTCACAGGTTTCAGCTGGCTTTGGGTTCTGTGGTTGAGCAACCAATTGAAAGGGGAATGCTTTTAAGCAAGTGGGCCACCAATTGAAAGGGGATGCTTTTAAGCAAGTCGGCCACCAATTGAAAGGGGAATGCTTTTGAGTAAAGCAACTGATAGTTTATTTTCTGGGAGGGGGGATGGTTTGTTAAATTCAAATTGATTTGCGGAGGTTTTTTGAATTTTCCCCCCGGCAAAAAACCCTGTCTATTATTCTGGTCCCCTTAAACAATGGGTGCGAACCAGAATAAGTAAAAAAAACCTCTATTATTCCAGTACCCTTTACTAATCAAGTGCCAACATTATGTAGCCAACATTATGTAGAAATAAATGTATATATATATATATACACACGCATATTCACCCCTTTGCCCCGGCTTCACAACTGGGCAGGATCTTCCAGGCAAATAGCTCCAGGGACGACGCCTGGAAAGAGAGGCCGGCAACCCGACAGTTGGAGCGAGCCGCAAAGCTCGTGTCCTTCGGAGCAACGGGGCTGTTTCTAAAAACCTGACGGAACCTCTGCAGCAAACGGGATCCCAAAATGGTGGGATCCCCAAAAAAGGAAAACCAACGGAACCTGTCTTGGTGGGGACGACTCTCAAATGGTGTCCTTATGTTTTCCCTTTGGTTTCCCGAAACCGCCAACAAACTGGGGGGGTAGCCTCAAACAAGACAAACCCGAATGGGTGTTTGTCTACCCTCCCTCCCACATTGCCATGGCACCTGACAGGTGGTTACTTGAAGAAGAAGTTGATCTTCCAGGTACCCTCCCACAGGTGCTTTGCTTGTGGGAGGGAGTGTACGTTTGGTTTTCCCTTTCTGTTTTTGTCCTTCCCTTGACACTTCCCTTGGTTGTTCTTCGGTTTGCGCGTCGGTGTCCATTCGGTTTCCCTTTGGTGTCAGGTCAGACGGCCATCTTTTCCTTTGCACACAGAACCTGACAGAACCTGCTTCGTGTAAACTCAAGGCGCCTGTATGGGAAGCCAATTTGGGAAGTTAGGCATGGCCAAAGGAGTGTCTGAACCCCTAAGGATCCAACAAACTCCGGCTTGCTTGGCCAATGTGTTGTGTCGCTCATCTCGCCCGCCATCCAAGCCCCCCCGTTGGAGAAGCATGAAACCAAGCATCTGACCCAGTTTTTCTCGCGCTGACACATGCCCATTTTAGGGTTGAACGAAAACATCGGCTCTAGACGTGAAAGTGCGAAAAATCAGTGTTGCTGGGTGGGGTCATCCTGAAGAGTTCCTGCACGTTGATGCCGCGGCATTCATGTATTTTTCTCATGCTATTCCCTCAGTGAAGTAAGCGTTTGGGTTGTTTTGTTCTTAAGCTGTCCATTTAGACTAGTCAGATTCGGATGCGTGCTTGATTAAAGGTGATAGTAGATTCCGCAGCTTTCGCGCAGCAAACAAACCTGAAGCAAACCCAGTCTAGTCCCATGATGAATCCCAAAAGAAGCCCAAAGAAAGCAAAACTGACCCAAAAGACACCCAACGGAATGTCAAAGGAAGTGAGGACTCCAAGTTGAACCCCGGAAACCAAATGACACCAGGACCCAAAGGAAGCCACCACCAACAACCAAAGAATGCAGACCAAAACCAATCAGAACTCAAGAACGGGAACCTGAAGAACCTTGGTTTCCTCGAGAGGATTCTCGAGGTTCTCTGATTGGATTCTATCTTGGGATGCTTGGGTTCTGTCTCCCAGTGTTTGCTTTCCAGGGAAGGGGAGAGCGGTCTTTCAATACTTGTTGGTCAATAGATGGGGTGTCCTATCAATTACTTGAACCGCTCCAAGTGGGGGCTGGCCGGACAGCAAATTGGAGCCTGCGAAGGCCGAAGATGAATTTGCTGGCTTGGCCTCAAGTGAGGGGTTGCGCTCTCGCAAGCAAACACGTACTCACTGCACGACATAGCCCGGGTCAGAGCCTGCTCCATGATCCATTGGTTAGGCTTCCCGTTCGAGCGAATTCTTGTTCTCGTTGGCTTGCAAAACGGCGCCTTACTCTTACTCCCTTTTGGGCCCTTGTGTTATTTGCGCTGTCTACTGACTCCCTGGCTCAGCCGGGACACCCACAGCATGAGGGCTGGGAAAAATAAGTACGCCCCACGCTTTGAAAGGAAACCAAGCGGGATGTCTAAACACCCGTTCAACGCGAGAGGTTTGCCCGAACCTGCTCAGAGTGACACATCTCAAGCCTTCGGAGCACGGAGTGGTTGGCCGCATCGCGGTTTTGTATTACAACGTTCAAGCTTGAAAGGCCCGAACTCTTTGCATTGACTATCTTGATGGGACCACGAAGCAAACTGTAAAAGTGTTTGTGACTGCATTACGCAGGATGATCGTCCAGGCTGCGATTTAGGCTTGGGAAGCTGCTTGCGAGGTGTAAGAGCGAGTGGGAAATGGTCCACACGCTGCTTCTGCGAGACGTGGCTTGGCTGCACTGCGAATGTGCAGCGATATATGTTCGAGATGTTGGAAGCACATGCTTCATTGAGCCTTGAACGTGCTTGTGAGGTTGCTTACGCGGGGTCTTCTGGGATGGTCATGGATCTGATTTTAATTGAAGTTCGACTGCCACCATCTGACTGTAGCAGACCATGCGACAAAGCTCCAAATTTCCTTGAATCCGGCAGGAAGGTTTACCCTCCCTCCAGTGCCACTAACATAGATTTTTGGGCGACGTGTTGCGACGTGTTCCTTCGAAGAGGACCTGTCAGATTGGGTGGGTAAAGCAAAGAACACACAGAAAACAAGGCTGCATGCGGACGATGTCTCCCCGCCACCCGCAGCAAAACACAAACAACTCTAACTTCTCCCAGGTCTTGGAAGATCCTCATGGCAAATGGCAGAGTCACTTTCGTTCGTTCCAAAAAGGGTTTTCTTCAGGGTATTTGTGGGGTTTTTGATTGCCCTCCTTCCGGCAGGAAGTGGACGTATCACGTCCTTGGAGGCCATGGGCTCCTGCAGACTCTCATGGGGGTTGCGTGAAAATGGCAATTCCAAGCCTGTAAAACTAGTAAACAGATCCCTATTAATATGACCCTGAGTTGATGGACATTTGTTGGAAAGTAGAAAAGTTTTGTTTAGTCCCCCAACTCGAAAGGGATCTGTGCCTTGCCGAACATGAGCCAAAAACCAAACCGGGCCGGGAGCTTCGCTCTTAGGAGAAGGTCGGCCTGGAGGAGCCACTGCGGCAGGTTGGCAACTCCGCCCAACGTCGGAGTTCGGTGGAGCAAACGCCCCGTGGGTGTTCCCTGTTGCCTTATGGGGTGTGTCTTTGATTGTTAGGGAACCCCTCAAAATTGTGCTTGTGTGTTTGCTTTTTGGTCACACTTCCCCAGTTAGCGGACTTGTAACTTTTTTGTGTGGGGATCATTTTAGTGACAAACAGAAGTCTGGGTGCTTTTCTGATCAGTTCACTCAATCCACCCTGGAAGTGAGATGGATGCTGTATTTTTTTGCAAGTTACAAGTGTCCATGCGTGCTTTCGGCTTTAGTTGCCTCTGTTTCAATGCTGTCAAAGCTGTATTTCAGAGTGATACTGTAACGCGTAAAGTAGGGTAACATGTTATCTGGCCTCTGAGCATGTTATCAGTAATCCCTCCCCCTTGTCTGACTGACAATAACCTCCCCTCCCCCCCACCAAAAAGATGAAAGAAACAGAGTCACAACACCCAGGAGGCAATCAACTCTGAGCAGTAGGGGCTGGCTCGAGGGAGATTTGACAATGTTTAGATTTCGTTTTGTATTGATTTGTATTTATGTGCGGGATCAGTCACCAACGGTTCCAGGCTGCTATTGTTAAGTAGATCATACAAAATCATGTCCGAATGCTTGCTTCTGTTCGGGTTCTCGGTAAGTGAAGATGCGGTCTTTCTTCAACGTTGATTAGGGGGTCTGGAAAATCTGGGGAGTCTGGGGAGTCTGGGCGTTTCGTTGCGGGTCTAGGAAAGCAAGCTGCGCCGGTTGGCTAAGCAATGGGCCGCCCAGAGAGCAATTGCAGACTCATTCCAAAGAGTCTGTCCTTTGCCAGACCGACAAAGTTGGCCCTGATTCAACACTTCCTTCGATTGAGAGTGCCTCATCTCAGGGGTCAGGCGAAAGAATCTTTGGCTTCGGAATCCCTCGCCTCTCAAAAACACATGTTTTGCAAGAAACAGCAAGTGTTCGTCGGACTCTAGATGTGTGTTGGTGCCAACGGAATGTGCATCTAGCTAGTTCTGAACACAGCCCTGTCCGAACACATATTGAGCCACCAACTGTGTCTCGACGAGTGACTCGATTTGCCAGCATTCCAGCTGCGGCCAAATCGAAGTTGGGGCTTTGGTTAGACAACCATTCTTATGAATCACAGATAGCACCTGTAGACATTGTGCCAGGTTCGTCTAGGGGTAGAACGGGTGATGCCATGATGAGGGTCCTCAAGGGTTCCCTCTTCAGATTGTCACTAGTAAGCTGACCGGGATGTTCAAAGACATTGCTGATTCCGTCCCTTGGCTGGCAC
This sequence comes from Effrenium voratum, assembly GCA_963377175.1. NCBI lineage: Eukaryota > Dinophyceae > Suessiales > Symbiodiniaceae > Effrenium > Effrenium voratum. The sequence continues at coordinate 286,022 of CAUJNA010000167.1, forward strand.
AAGAGGTTGCATGTGTAGTGTGTTTGTCCATGGGAAGTATGCCAGGATAGATTATATAGCATTTGGCTGTCTTTCTGGAATGGTTGCAAACAAGCAGGAAATGCATGGCCATTGTTTGCCACAACACATTCAGGTGTGCCACTCCGACTTGTTTGTTTAGCCAGACACGAGCATTTAATAAATTTACCTGTCTCACCCAATTCTGTTTCCTTCAAGCACCGTTTCTGACCTGGTTTGGGCCTTTTGTTTGTGTTTGGAAGATTGCCCTTGACACCAGCCAGACCTAAGCCACACGTCATGTGTGTGTGTGTGTGTCTCCCAGGCATCCAGCGCCAGCTGGAGGCGCGGCGAGGCCATGACACCTGGCAGAGGCTGGGAGAACGGCCATAGGTGTTCTACGTTTGGTTGATTTTGGATTGAATCTCTTTAGACTGTAACTGTTGGGATCAGACAAGAGTTCAGAAAAAGTTGAGAACTTGTGGCAGAGGGTTAGCAACAACCAAGTTTGGCGAAACATTCTAAACCAGAACATTTTAAAGGATAGCCAAGAGCCAGGATTGTGGATGTTTTGCTAAAATCCTGAGTTTCAAGAAGGTGCTATGGATTCCGCTGGTTTCAGTTTGGTTTCAAAGATTCCGCAGAGACCTGAACGTTTATTCCCACTTTGCCAGGATGCGAAGCCAGCGAGACATTGCGCGTAAAGCTGAAGCTGGCTAGCATTTCTATGCTTTGAGTTGCTGACAACAGAGTTTTGGGTGGACTAGCATTTTGGAGGTGTGTGGGGATGTTTTTGGCATTTTCCTGAATGGGCCCGGACTGTTTGGCTGGCTTCCCATCGAGAACATGTTTTACTTGCTTTTTTAGTGAACCCAAAAGCATACTAACCATTTGTTTGGTTTCCCCATGTTGAGCAGTGCAGAAGCGCGCCAGCCACCATCAACACCCGGGCAGATAATGGTTAAGAGACAGTCCCAGTCAGAAATAGGTACGGATATCCGCCTTGAGACCATGTTAATACCCGGTTTTGGTTATGACTCTTTTGAGTGTTCCGGTTCGCCCCTTAGCCAGGTCCAAGGATGGATTGTGGCGAAGAATGGCTTACAAACCAACCAGCGAATGAGCCTGCTTGGGAAATTTCCAAACACGATGGTGAGCAGTGTTTGTTATCCATGGCCTTATTGAAGAGGCCAAGTTTGGTAGCCCGATTTTGTATCGGATTCTCAGACATTGTGCTCAGGGAGCTACAAACAAGGTCAGGTCCCGCCTCCTTACCAACAACTTTGTAAGACCACAGGGTTTATCCTACACGTGTTTTGGATGACCTCGTCTCTATAGAGCCCCACGAGTCCATGCAAAAAATGCGTGGCTTTTACACCATCCCAATGAATTGCTCGTGAAAACCGAACTCGCGGCGAAGCCCCTCAGAACGGCCGGCTTTCTGTGGGTCCCAGTTCTGTCAGGACACTCCCCTGGGTTCAATGAAGGCCGCAATCCTTGCAACTAGCCGAGGGTTTACATGCAGGCACAGGGTTGTTTTCATGACAGGCGAAGTTGTTGTGTTGTATCATTGATCGAAGATTTCGTGGATGTGTTTTCCGTGTTTCGTTCACAAACCCATATTTGGCACTCAGATTAGAACCAATCCATTACACCAAAACATCGCCTATAAACTGACTTGGCAGCCTCAGGTCTGCAAACTGAAAAACGCTTTCCAGCTTATGCTCAGGATGTGTGTGTGTGTGTGTGTGTGTGTGTGTTCCAGACCACGCAGGCCCCTGCAAGAGCTACCTGTTTCAGATTGGAGCTCTTTTCCGCGGTTTGCCAATTTCCCGTCTCCTCAAGTTAATTCTGGATGTTCCCCGATATTTATTTGTCAGTTAAGTAATTCAACACCAGCGTCTGGTGCAATGCGCAGGGGGGGGGGGGGGCATGGCATGTCAGCGGAGGTTACCGGAGCTGCAAAAGATCGAGACGTGGCTTGGAGAAGAGGTGTGCTGGAGGTGGAGCAAAAGTTGCAGTCAGGTCAGCCCCTGTCCCTGTCAAAGCGAAACCAAAAGGGGGTTGTTTGAGCAACGAATTTGAACATAGTATGACTGTGGCTCAAAAAGATGTACCCAAATGGCCCCTTGGCAAGTGGAAGCAAAGACCAACACCTGCGTACAATTCAGCTCTTGAAAATTTTGAGCCGCAAAGGTCAAAAAGGTCTCGCCTTTTTTTTGCTGAGCATAGTGCCCCACACCTGGGCTGCCGCGAAGAAAGAAAAAACGCGGACGGCCCAGTTTGAGGCTGGTCTGCGGCAGCCCAGAGGACCAGATCACGCCGGTGGAGCTGCTGGAGAAGATGGCCAACCGCGTGGGCTGTGAGAAGAAGCTGGACTTTGAGGAACCCGCAACGCCCGAAATTTGATGCTGTGGTTGTCACAACCTGCAAGGACCCTTTGGGTTTCCGTTCTTTGGTCTATTTTGAGTGGGCCCCAAAAGATGATCACCTTTCATTTCCAGGTGCTTGAGGGTAAACTCTTTGTATTGGGAAGCCAAAGCAGATGGCAGCGATTTTAGGTTAAGGGGCAAGTAAGGGATTCCCCACCCCTTTAGGAGTTGATTCATTGTCCATTATTTTCAACCATCGTTTTTTGTTTTTTTTTAAAGAAGGATCCCTGGAAAGAATGGAAATGGAAGGTACCCCTAGAGATATGGTTTCCTCGTTTCCCTTTGCGCGCGAACAGTAGCCGACGGCAGCCTCCAAGAAAGACATACCCAGTTCCAGGGAAAGTACCCCCGAACCAAACCTGGAAGCCGCCAGAGAAGAAAAGGTGACAGGAGCGATCAGATTCGAATATCAAAAACTCAAAGATAGGTTGTTCCCGTTTGTTCTGCATGGAAAGCTGCAGTTTGGATGTGTTTTTTCCTTAGCTGGTTTCGACTACCGCATTGCCAGAAATGGATCAGTGTCAGTGTCTGTTTTTGATGACGCCTTCAAGATGAGGGGTTCAGTCAATTGTCCTTTGAGGACAACAGCGCCGAAAGTTGAATATTGCTGGGCCGAAAGTCAGACAGCATCACCCTATTTACGAGCATGTTCTAGGCCCTTTCACTAGCCGACAGAACCTGCATGATCGAGCTGGTGCTACACTTCAAGCTGGGCCGAACTGAGACCCCGAGTCAAGCCATGATTCGCTTCTCCCAACAGCAACTCCTGAGCAGAAAAAAACTTGGGACACTTCGGGCTGTTGGGGTGAACACCTTGGCGACCAAACTGCGACCTAACCTCCAAGAGAACACATGGGTGGGTTGCCAGAACGTGGAGGGGTACCCTGGACTTTAGAGGCTGGCTATGGGAAGTCGAGTCAACTGCAGTCGTTTCTTTGCAGGGCGGGCATGCCTTCCCTGCGGCGGACGCCAAGTGCATGCCGTTCATCAACGACTGGCTGCGGAGGCCGGTGGATGCCAACGATTTGTTTGCAACGATTTCGAAGCTGCAAAGAGCTGCAAGGGGGACGGCTAAACCTTGTGATGGGGGCGGGAGTTGTGCTGTACCCGTATAAGTTGATTTCCGCACGATCCGCATTGCTAAATGGTGCTGGTTTCCCTTGTGGTATTGCACTACGGATTGCGTGTCGGATTGGGGATTGGGCACCCATTCAACGACCCAGAAGATTGCAAGGGGAACAGGCGTACTTCTGGAATTTGCATAAGCAATTCTAGAAGCAACCCTGGCAACTGAGGTACACGGGCTACTCCGCCAGCAAACGAGCCGACCCATTGTAATTTCCAACCGTTTCCACGCATCACCAGCTCACCGAAAGGGGACAGAACGATACGACTACATCCCTATGGATGAATGACCTTGCCCTTTTTTCTCTCTTTCCTATGGTCTTTTGAGCAGATCAGCCACCACCTGTTGCTGAGGTTGTGCCTGCGGTTGGCGCATTGCCTTTTGCAGGGTTAGATGATCTGTTTCGTGAGTTGGCATGATTTCC